>RXON01002131.1:0-95451 GCA_009667805.1 Leptobrachium leishanense | reverse complement strand
GCACACAGTTTGAAAATGTGCTTTTATGATTTTCAAGCACATTTTCACTGTATGGCTACTGTAAGTTTATTTTCCATAAGACAACTGAGTCCTGGGTAATTACCTATATCACTAATGGCAGACCTTGGCAGCCTAGATGTCTAAAAACTACATGCCCCACGATGCTCCACCGGCCTTAAGCCTGTCTAGGCATCATGGAACATGTAGTTCAGAAACATTTGAGAGGCCAAGATTCGCCATCACTGACTTATTTAAACTTTAGATATTTTATGTATGAATAATGCCGGAATTGGCTTATTCAGGTAATCTATAGTTACATTTTCTTAACGTTCAAAAATCACTGAAAATAAGGAGCCAAAGCTTTTCTGCCCTGAGCATGTGCTCCAGCTACATTTCCAAACTTATTTGTTATGTGGCAAAAAAAATCAATTACAACCTGACCCCTTATTGATTACATTCTATGAAATATCGATTTGTGTAGATTCCGATAAACGTGATCTCTTAACTGTCATGAATTCCCGCGGCTATTCCCATTCGGCAGGCAAAGGTGAAGCGCTTGTTTCGAGGTTTTCTGGAAAAAAATCCTTTATTTAACTTATTAAAGTTTTGGATTTGCGCCCTGTAAATTATTAATATACCTTACCGATGAGGGAGCGTTGATCCACAGCATAGATACAATAATTCATGTTATCTTCAGCTATTCTCTTTACAGAAAATTAACCCGTCAAGAGCTCCGAGTGATAAAAGACATGGGATTCCTATTAGAACCATTTCCCTCATCTCGACGGCAAGAAACGTTACATACTGTAAATTAGTAAACGGAAAGGAAATGTATGTATTTATGAAAATGTTAAAGGGTCCTGACTTTTACTGAAGGCTAATAGAGATGGAGAACAATGAATAATGGGGAAAAATAACCCACTTGACATGTTTGAAATACTGTAACTGCTCTAATGCCATTGGTTTGTGAAGCCTATTTAGACATTTAACGTGATTAGATAATAGTCCCACTGACCGAGGAAAGTATGGAAAGTCTCAAGGGCAAGCATTTATTAGACTTATGTATATTTAATAATGTGCTTCCTTACAGACCAGCAATCAAGCACAATCTTGTGCAATAAAGCGGAATATACAATTCCAGAGTCGTGTGGAGTGAGGAGTTATAAGAACGTCTAAAGAAAGAAGTGACCACTTTAGAACATTTGGCGGATATCTCACGGATATATAGCATTTCTTGGCTATTACTGTTGACTTTTTAAATTTGTCGCTAGCCATTAGAAATATTAATTAACCCTATGCCGCCCCCGGACGTACTATGCCGTCTGGGAGGGCTTTGCAGACACAGGGTGTACAGGTACGCCCTGCTGTCTTCAATAGGCCGCCTCGGCCCCCTCACAGCCTCCGCGAGCTGCGCCTAATTGGCTGCACGGAGACGACCTGTAATCAGGCTGCATTAATTATTCTGCAGAAAGGTGCTGCCCCCCAGTGTGCGGATTCATATGCTGCAGAGAGGTGCTTCCCCTCAGTGTGCGGATTCACATGCTGCAGAGAGCGGTGCTTCCCCTCAGTGTGTGTGGATTAATATGCTGCAATAATTATACTGCAGAGAAGTGTTTCCCCTCAGTGTGTGGATTTATACGCTGCAATAATTATACCGCAGAGAGGTGCTTCTCAGCAGTGTGCGAATTCATATGCTGCATTAATTATACCGCAGAGAGGTGCTTCTCAGCAGTGTGTGGATTCATATGCTGCATTAATTATACTGCAGAGAGGCGCTTCCCAGCAGTGTGTGGATTCATATGCTGCATTAATTATACCGCAGAGAGGCACTTCCCCGCAGTGTGTGGATTCATATGCTGCATTAATTATACTGCAGAGAGGCGCTTCCCAGCAGTGTGTGGATTCATATGCTGCATTAATTATACCGCAGAGAAGTGTTTCCCAGCAGTGTGTGGATTCATATGCTGCATTAATTATACTGCAGAGAGGCGCTTCCCAGCAGTGTGTGGATTCATATGCTGCATTAATTATACTGCAGAGAGGTGCTTCTCAGTGTGTGGATTCATATGCTGCATTAATAATACCGCAGAGAGGTGCTTCCCCTCAGCGTGTGGATTTATATGCTGCAATAATTATACTCAGTTCTTTTTTGCTAGGAACAAAAGGTGGGGTACTCCTCATGTAACGTCATAAAGTGCCATGCAACGAATGAAAAGATGACGTACACTCGCATGCAGCCATGGATGGAGGGTGTACGCCGGCGTGCAGCCAATGAATTGAGCCAGGGACGGGCCACGACATTGTGTTGCTTGGGTCCAAGGATTATATGCTGCTGCCCCCTCAAACTATTAATGTGAGTTTTGTTGCTGTGTACTGTGTGCTGTGTATGAGCGTATCACAGAGCTCTACAGTAGGGATGAGCTGAACACCCCCGTGTTCGGTTCGCATTCGAACTCGAACTATTTCAAAAGTTTGAGTTCGGACGCGAACACGATCCAAGCTCAATGCAAGTCAATGGGACCCAAACGTTCGATTTTTAGAGTGCCCTCCAAGAGGGCATATATGCAAGATATTTGCCATAAAAGGTGTATGGGGGTCCGGGTAGTGCCCTGGGGGACAGGAAACAAGGAAAAAAACTTTAAAAAAGTTTTTAAAGGAACAGTGATTTTTTCCATGAAATAAAGGTTAAGAATAAAAATAAAAAATTCCTTTAAATATCGTGCCTAGGAGGTCCCCATAACCTGCCCGTGAAGTGGCGGATTTGTCAGATGTGTAGAAACATTTAAAAAGAGAAAAATGACATTTCAAATGACGGTAAATGTTTTTCCTTTAATCTACTCATAAACAACTGCTTGGGGCAGCATCCTGTATGAAAAGAGGAGACGTTTTAGGGCACGCAGAACAAGTTTAGTGATTTTTTGGCTAAATTATGGTGAAACCTATGCAGGCTTCGGATGAAAGTAACAACAGGTGCATTAAATTTGGACCTTTGGTGGCAGCTAGTGCCTTCACACTGTAACCCCTCTGAGGTATTGTGGAAGAGTGCAGGGGTGGACTCTGCATTCAAATATTAAAATGATTGGAATCTGGTACACGCGTCAGTGGCAGTGCACCCAAATATTACTACGCTATAGTGTATGGCAGGATGGAAGCGCACGGGCAGTAACAAGCAGCGGAATATACCAGACAGGGGCGCAGAGCGAGAGTAGTTGTTATAACAAAACCGGGTCAACAACGTCTAGGCACTAGTACTGCGCTACTGTATATGGGGAGAATTGGCGCACACCAGTAGCAACAGGAGGCAAACAGAACAGGCAGGGAGTACACAGAGAGAATAGTCAAATGGCAGGCAAAGCCGGCAACAGATCGGGTCCTCAGAACAAGCAGGGTCAGTAACAAGTATACAAACTGATTCAGTAATTTAGTGATGCGGGAATGAAATTCCACGGCAAGGCAAGGTGTACAGCACGCGCTCCTGATTTAAAGGTCCCGGCGGCTCTGCGTCATCACGCCGCGCCCTGCCCCCTGATCACTCACAGCTGCGACGGGTGCCGCCGGAGCTCCTGGCATTCGGCCAGCTGGCGGCGGCATGCGTCCGGGGCCCCCTCGATCCGTACCCGGGGCCATGGATGTCACAATATTACAATCCAAATGCAAACGGGTTAAGTAACCAAATTTGTAAGAAGAATAATGAATGCAGCATATGATTCCGCACACTGCCGTGCAGCACCTCTACAGTATAATAATGCAGCATATGAATCCTCACACTGCTGGGCAGCACCTCTACAGTCTGATGCTAGCTTAACGAGAAGATATGCTATTAGGAATCGGGTGAGTATTAGAAAGAAAAAAAAAAGTTTTATTTTATGTTCCAGGGGACAGTTAAAGGTGTCCTCGGATTTATTTATTTTTAAAAATGTGTCGCCTTACCTTAGCCTGGTGGTCAGTGGGGGCTCCCTGGATCTTGGTTGTGGGGGGGTCTGCCGTGGCTCCCTCCTTGCACCACCAGTCTCTGCCACATGCACACGGCTGCCCAGCCCGTACAGTCGCAGCTCTGTCATCCTGCAGCCGCATGCTCCTCAAGGGGTCCTTGGGAGGCCCCGGCGGGCTGCCCTCTACAGTGCCTTATTTAGAGGGCCTCGTCTGCCTGATGTTTTAGCAACAAGAATGTTTTATCCCATAGGCTTCAATGTTAAAAATATTCCCGTTTTAATTCAATATCTAATAAACCATTGCTTATAATATTCTGCAGTAAAGAGTCTCTTTATTTTTTGATTGTTTAGGATTTTTTAGGCATTTTTTTAAAAAAAATCAATTTAATTTTTTTTTTAGAACTTTTGGCGAACGTCCCAAAAAGTTTCATGTTCAAGAACTTTCGAACGGCCAATGGTCGAATCGAACTCATGTTCGGATCGAACCGCCAGCCCATCCCTACTCTACAGCACAAAACTCCTATTAACGTGCGGGGTGTATGAGTATCACAGAGTTTCAGAGCAATAAAACTCGCAGGGCAGCACTTTTCTTACATGGTGCTTCCAACAGCCGTCTTGCGAAAAGTGTGGTCCTGGCACTCCTAAAAGACCCAGTGGAGTGTAGCCTGGTCAGCCAGTTCTACAGAGTTCTTACAGCTGTCAGTGGGCTCCTTGATGCCAGGGAGAATCACCCCTACAGCAGGCATCCAGCAGAGGTCAACTGACCCTGGAGCCCCATGGAGGAGGAGGAGGCAGCCTGCAGCACAGACATCCACAGAGGCCCAAGGTGAAGGCAGTCTGCAGCACAGCCAGGGGCAGACTGACCCATTGGGCACTCACCCGCGGGTCAGCAGGGGCCCGGTTTGGACGACACAGTGGGGCCCCCGCCAGTTTCCCTCTGCCTCTGATCATAAAAATTAAAAGGCAGCCAGCGGCGCACTGTGAAAATGCTGTGGTGGCGCCTGCACTGCCCCCTCACGTGACGTGTCATGTCACCTGAGGGGCGGCGCCAGTGCAACGTGCCTGCTCCAGTGTTAGACTGGGATGCAGGCACGCTACAGGCACCACTGCGGTGTTTTTACAGTGCACCGCTGGCAGTGGCTGCCTGTTAACTTCTACGATCAGAGGGAAACCGGCGGGGGCTCACTGTGTCTCCCCAAACCGGACCCCTACCGACCCGCATCCTGTCAAAGCCAGTGAGCAACAGGGGGGGCAGGGCAATATGTATCCATGTTTGAGCTGCTGGGGGCAATTCATATCCATGTTTGAGCTGCCAGGGGCAATTCATATCCTTGTTTGAGCTGCTGGGGCAATTCATATCCTTGTTTGAGCTGCTGGGGCAATTCATATCCATGTTTGAGCTGCTGGGGGCAATTCATATCCATGTTTTAGCTGCTGGGGCCAATTCACATCCATGTTTGAGCTACTGGGGGCAATTCATATCCATGTTTGAGCTGCTGGGAGCAATTCATATCCATGTTTGAGCTGCTGGGGGCAATTCATATCCATGTTTGAGCTACTGGGGGCAATTCATATCCATGTTTGAGCTACTAGGGACAATTCATATCCATGTTTGAGCTACTAGGGGCAATTCATATCCATGTTTGAGCTACTGGGGGCAATTCATATCCATGTTTAAGCTACTGGGGGCAATTCATAACCATGTTTGAGCTGCTGGGGGAAATATATATCCATGTTTGAGCTTCTGGGGACAGTATATACCAACGTTTGAGCTGCTGGGGGGCAATATATATCCATGTGTGAGCTGCTGGGGCAATATATACCCACGTGTGAGCTGCTGGGGCAATATATATCCACGTGTGAGCTGCTGGGGGCAATATATACCCATGTGTTGCGTTGTAGGGGATGGTTTTTTTTATGGGTGTGGCCTCCTGTGGGTGTGGAACAAGGGGGCCCCATGACCTCCTATTGCCCGGGGGCCCCATTAGTTGTCAGTCCGCCCCTGAGCACAGCCATTCACTGAGCCCTATGGGGAGGGCAGCCTGCAGCACAGCCATCCAAGTAGCCCCATGGCGAAGGCCGCCTGCAGCACAGCCATCTATGGAGCTTCATGGAGGAGGCAGGTTGCAGCACAGCCATGCCCGGAGCTCCAAGGAGGAGGCAGTCTGCAGAACCTGTCCTACATGCAGGTCATGGGGCAGAGTGTTATTGTCATTAATTGTCAGGCCATGTCATTAATAAAAAGGGAGAGCTCCGGGATTACTCCCTGCTGTACATGTCTAAGATTCAGGGGGTTATAATGCTGACTGAAAATCCCTGTACAGTACAGATACAAGGTGTTACTGTAATTTCCATACACAGGCATTATGCGGCACATACAGATACAAGATGTTACTGTAATTCCATTACACAGGCATTATTTTTTTCCTTTTATTTTTTTAATTTATAATTGTTTATTAGTTATAGTACATAATACATAATACAGTTAACATCGTACAGACAAAAAAAAAAAGGAAAGAGAGAAAAAAAAAAAGGGGGGAGGGGGAAAGGGAAAAAACACACAACAATATCCCTCCAATCAGCTTAATCCATAATTGCTTAGTTACAGAGACATACCCGAAGATCTGAAAGACAACCAACCTAGCCGCCTTTTTTGATAAATAGTTATTAAATCATGTACTTTTGCAAACATTTCTTCATATTTGCATATCTTATCCATTTTTCTTATCACTTCAGATATTGTAGGTAACAGAGTTGACTTCCAATGGCTTGCTAAAACTGATTTAGCCGCTCCTAATATTGTTGATATAAAAGCTCTAATAGATAAAGACAGATTAGTAGGAATAATATGCAAAATGTAAGCTTCAGGTTTAAAAGGAATAATCACAGATATGCATTCATGAATCAGATGATTTATAGCTCTCCAATATGAGGCTAATATAGCGCATGACCAAAAAACAGGTGGGAAAGAGATCCTTTAGCCGAGTGGCATCGCCAACACTTATCTGAGACACCAGGGGGTATGTGCTAAACGTGCTGGCGTAAGATACCATCTATAGATCACTTTAAGATGGGATTCTCTTACCCGGTGCTTCTAGAGTATCTGTACACCGATGATGTAGCATATAGCCAGTCTTTGTATGGTATTAGAAGATCTAGGTCTTTTTCCCTGTTTAAACATATATGAGAGTTTTTTTGACGTATTTTTATTCGCTAAACCTTGATAGCATAATGATAATGTTTTTTTAGAGCTCTTTTTTCCCAAACATAATTTATGGAATGCCGTGGCTTCTGTAATGGGAATATTTTTCACTCCCTGACTTGAAATAATATGTTTCATACGAAGATAAGTAAAAGTGCAGTTTAAAGGAATATCAAATTCTTTAACTAAATCAGGGAAAGATTTTATTGTAGACAGAATAAGCAGTTGTTGAATATGGGTCACACCTTGGGTCAACCAGGGGGTTTTATATAGATCCGGCGTAAGAAGCCGCAAAGATCGTAGAGTAGCAAAACTCATCAATGAAAATGGTTTAAGAAGAGGGACACCCCATTGTCGCCAGATGAGATAGATAAATATGAGGAGGGTAGCATTACCTCCTTTTTCCTCCTGACAAGACCTCCATGCCACATAAATCATGCAAAGTATGTGGTGCTATAACTGCATTTTCAAGTTGTAACCACAATGGTGTTTCTAAAGAGTTCAGTGTAGCCAGTATTTGGGCCATTGCTGAAGCTCTATAATATCTCTTTAAATCTGGGAGTCCCAATCCCCCCATGGCAGTCGGAGATGTTACAGTTTTAGCTGATACCCTGGGAGGTTTACGTTTCCATACATGGGCGAACAGTAATTTTTGTAGTCGTAGAAGAAGATGTGCTGGAGGTGTCACCGGAATGTTGCGGAAAAGATATAGTATCTTTGGTAATATAGTCATTTTTAGTGATGCAATACGGCCCATCCAGGATAAATTTACCAAACGCCACGTCTGGAACTGTTTCTCTAATTGCTGAAATAAAGGGGTGTAGTTGTGTCGGCGGCGGAAAACCCTGTGTCTCGACACAACCACACCAAGGTATTTAATTGAATCCGATCGCCACTCGAATAAATATTGGTTTTGAAGACTCTCAAGTGTTTTATTTGTAATATTTAAGGGTAGTGCCTGGGTCTTCCCTACATTGTTCTTATAGTATGATACCCACTGTAACGTTCTAATAATCCAGACAAGGAAGGTAATGAAGTTTCTGGTGAGGAAAGATATAGCAGAAATATCATCTGCAAACAATGCAAGTTTCTGTTCCTCTACAGGAGTTAATAGACCTGAGATAGATGGTGTTAACCAGATATAGGAGGCTAATGGTTCTAAGGTCAAAACAAAAATAAGAGGGGATAAAGGGCATCCTTGATGAGTACCATTCGATATACCAAAGGGAAAAGATAAAAACCCCATATTGAAAACCTTTGCTGAGGGAGTGGTATACAAGGCCATTATACTTTTAATAAATAAATCTGGGAATTCAAAGGCAGCTAAAGTCTGATACATATAACCCCAGTGTACACGATCGAATGCTTTTTCAGCATCCAGGGAAAGCAATAATCCTGGTTCATTCATTCTATGTGCCAAATCTATAATGTCAAAAAAGCAGCGTGTGTTATCGCATGTCTGGCGCCCCTGTACAAAACCTGTTTGATCTAGTTGTATCAGACTAGGAAGCAGAGGTTCAATTCGGGAGGTTTTTATAGTAGTGAGCAAATTCAGAAACAATCAATTTTGGATTCTGTACTGGGGTTCCTCCTTGGCTACTGATTTGAGTTATTTTTGGATGTAACCTTTGGGCCTTAAGTTTGGAGGCTAGCCATTTCCCCGCTTTATTGCCTTGAGTATAAATATTATAATTGAGCTTACGCAAAAGACGTTCCATTGTCTGTAATTGTAACTCTACTAGTTCTTTTGTGTGGAATTTAGAGCCGCGGTAATGTCTAATGAGGGAGAAGTTTTATTTTGAGTTTCTAGTCCGATAATCCGCTGTAATAGGGTTTCCACCTGGAGATTATATTGCTTATTTCTATGGGATCCTTGCCTAATAAAGTGGCCCCGGAGAACAGCCTTATGTGCTAGCCAAACTGTTATTGGAACATCATCTATATTATTCAGGCTAAAATAATCCTTTAAAACTAGCATCGTCTTTTCTTCCCCATCCGGATCTACTAATAAAGAATCATTAAGGCGCCACATTCCCATACCTCTGCTTGGAAAAGAAGCACGAAAAGTAATTAGTAAAGGTGCATGGTCTGACCAAGTTATCAGACCGATTTGTGCCTTTAATAACTGAGAAATTGTAGTACGGTATATAAAGCAGAGGTCTATCCTGCTATATGAAGAATGAACCTGGGAGAAATATGTATAATCTCGACCTGTAGGGTTCATGATCCTCCATGTATCATATAAATCGGCAGACCAAATAAGATCCTGCATGTGACGGCTTATGGACCTAGCTTTACGGGAAGGAGAGCGGCTTTGAAGACCCTGAGTATCTATATCAGGCTGGAGTGTTATATTAAAATCGCCACATTATATATAAAGTACCTTGGGATATTGAAAGTATTTTAGCGTATGCTTTACGGAAGAACTGAATCTGATTTTCATTAGGGAAATAGAGGTTTACAATAGTTACTGGTATTTCATTAAGAAGTCCCTTTAAAATTAGAATCCTACCCTCTCCATCTTGATACTGTAACGTGCATTGGAATATCCAATCCTTGTGAAAGAGAATGGATACTCCTTTAGACCTTGTCTGTGCCAGAGAGTGGTAAGAATCAGGATACAGCTGAGATTGAAAACGGACAGTATCCCGAGACCTAAAATGTGTCTCCTGCAGACAAACCACCGCTGGGTGGATTTTACCTAGGTCGTGAAACAAGCAATGTCGTTTAAAGGCAGTATTCAAGCCCCTAACATTTAAGGAGTATATCAGCATTTCAGAAAGACCCATACTTGATAGGGAGAAAATGCAAAATATGAGACCATTGCTATAAATGGTAGCCATCTTAACCATACCCAGCGGACCGTCATGCAGCAGCGTAAAGGGGTGTTTACAAATCGTCTGAGAAGCTAATGGGTGTTACAAATCATCTGAGCAGCTTATCTGAACCACTTTTAAAGAATGCATATATAGGTAAGCCTAACAAGGAGAGAGAGAAGGGAAAAGATGGAAGAGAAAAAAATATAAACACACAACAATTGGCCACATCAGCAGCCTAACTGGGCGAGAAATCATTACCTGAGTACTAAAATTAGAAGCTAATATACTATATGCCCATGTGGGGGGTTGTCCTTGATCTCCTTGATAGATAATGGAGATACGTGAACTGTGGGAGCAGGGAAATCCATGCTTTCCCTTCCGGCTTCCAGCCCGTGTTAAAAAAAAAAAAAGGAAGATTCCTCGCAGTTCGCAGCTTATTGCACTGGCCTCAATTTGCTTTAATATCCATGCTAGTTTCCATAGCTTTATGTTGAGAAGAATAAGATGGGGAAAAGAGAGAAGGAAAAAAAATAATAATTCCCAATCATATCTTTTCTCATCTCTTTCCAGATGTAGTTCAATCCTTTATTATTTAATTATTTATCTTGGTTTAACTCGGTGCCACTCAGGAGATACTTTAATTGGGGATGATAAAGTAGTAATAGGTAATGGATCTTCCTGTATTATCCCCCATTCTATAAAAAGCCTCATTCCAGCTTTAACATCAGAAATTGTATTCAGTCTCCCTTCTCTCCAGATTAACAGCTTGGTAGGGAACCCCCATCGGTAAACCACATTATTATCTCTTAAGAGCTTTGTTACCGGTGTAGCGCTGGTTTAAAAACACTGTTGCTGTAGTACTTATTTTTGGCCACCAGAGGGAGACACTGGACAATGGGACTACGTTTTCCAGCATGCTTTGCGCCGGGAACCGGAAGTGGGTGGAGAGAAACAGACTTACATTCGCAGCCTTGTGCAGGGGAAACCCAGAGCGCGCCGAGGAGCAAGAGAGCAAGACGCACGTGAGACAGACAACGATTGTGACCAGGCTGGAGCGCAGGTGCAGCCTTGCGGAGCTGGAGATCGGTTCACATTACTTGTCAGAGACCTAGCGATCCACCGCTGATAAGTTTATACAGATACAGAGTAGCTGAAGGACCCCGAGTTAGGAGACCGCAGATGACCTAATGGGAGTGCAGGCGGTGAGCTGAGCATCTTGTGGCAGAAACAGACAAGCAAGGCAAGCGGATCCGGTGGCACAGAGTCCCAGTCAAGCCAAGCGGAGAGACGTCCTGGGTCGAGCAGAGCGCAGAGTATCTGGCGGATGGGTGAGAGGCCTTCCCGGCCACAAGTAAAAATAATAAAGCACGCTGCAAGTTTGTCTAAACCTACAGGGCCCCAACGTGACTAGTCGAAGACACCTGTAAATTATTCACTGGCCAGTTGAATCTTGTACCCCAGGGTACCACACACCGCAATACACGTACACCTTTTTGGGACACAACCTGTACGGGACTCACATTCCAACAAAGAAGGGGTTAACATTATTTTTCCTTTCCGCTACGCATTTCTCACATTACGAACACCTGTAAATATATATGTATACCGTGCTGCTTTATATATGCCAGTTTATTTGAGATCAGTAAAACTATATAACGTATAAAATCCACAACAGTGCTGGTGTATATTTATTCCCTAGTGCGGGGAGACTGACCCGAGGTTTAAATTCAGTGGCTCCTCTGGGAGTCAGCGCTACACCGGTATGAATTCTCTTCTTTTTGCCAAGGTTGCAGCAGATAGATCAGTAAAAAATAATAAATTTGAGTAAGGCTCTGGTAGCGTAGAAGCTTTCCTAGATGCCAATATTATCGCTTCCTTAATATGAAAAAAATTTATTTGGACAATCACATCCCTGGATATGTCTGCTGGAATGTTTCATGCTTTCTGGAGACGGTGTGCCCGGTCTAAAAGCATATCTTGAGGTGCTGTCAGTGGAAGCAACAATTGAAATATATTTTGAATATATTCTGAGAGTTCTGTTGAGCTTACGGTCTCTGGAATTCACGAATTCTCTATATTATTGCGACGTGAACGATCTTCGATATCTGCTACTTTAAGCACCAATTTTTCATGTGCTACTTGTAAAGCTGAATGTCTGTCTGCCAAATCATTATGGGCTAAGCAAAGATCGTCTGATTTAGTTTCCAGATTATCAGTTCGCTCGCCCAGATCTTGTATGTCTTTTTTAAATTCATGTACCATATCTTTAAAGTCAGCTTGTAGTTGTTACTATTAACTTCTGCAGCATGGTATGCATTGATTTTTCAGTTATTAACGTTGTATCAGAGGAATGGATTTGTTCAAAATCATCTGGATCTGTACCTGAAGCTGCAGCTGACATACTGGGAGACTGTATTATGGGTTGAAAACCGGGAACCCGGATGTAGGTGATCTGTCATCCTAGTGGTCATCATGATAGTCCTTGCGGCCTCTCTCTGCGCCTCTCTCCGCCCGGTTTGCACGAGCAGTGTCCTGTAGGCGCTGACCTGTTGATGGGGCCATCTTTAGTTTATTAAAGATTTTGTTAGGAGTTTTCAGTGTGCATAGCACTGGATTCTCTTTTTCCCCCCCCCCGGATTTCTATGATTTTCTGCGTCTGACCGCTGTTGGGGCTGTGTTGGTGCAGCCGCACTGTCTCCCCTCAATGCTAAGAAACAAGCACCATGCACAGAGTTCCGGTCCCGGACGCCTCCCCTCTGGACCCAGGAAGCAGGAAGACACCGTCCGTGCACCACGATAGCTGCAGCGGTTGTCAGCAACCGCGTTTATTGGAGACCCTCTGAGTCGAGCAGGGTGAGTGGCATATAAATGAGGGGTCTACACCAGCCAAGATTTGCGGGAATCTCTGAGCATTACCGCTTCATTACCGCTTCATAACGGGCTGTGCGCTGGACGCCGAGCAAGGAGCTCCTACTCCATGCGTCCACTCGCGCCGCTGGCTAGCCACGCCCCCAGGCATTATGCGGCACATACAGATACAAGGTGTTACTGTAATTCCATACACAGGCATTATGCGGCACATACAGATACAAGATGTTACTGTAATTCCATACACAGGCATTATGCAGCACATACAGATACAAGATGTTACTGTAATTCCATACACAGGCATTATGCAGCACATACAGATACAAGGTGTTGCTGTATTTCCATACACAGGCATTATGCAGCACATACAGATACAAGGTGTTACTGTAATTCCCATACACAGACATTATGCAGCACATACAGATACAAGGTGTTACTGTAATTCCATACACAGGCATTATGCAGCACATACAGATACAAGGTGTTACTGTAATTCCATACACAGGCATTATGCAGCACATACAGATACAAAGGTGTACTGTAATTCCATACACAGGCATTATGCAGCACATACATATACAAGGTGTTACTGTAATTTCCATACACAGGCATTATGCAGCACATACAGATACAAGGCGTTACTGTAATTCCATACACAGGCATTATGCGGCACATACAGATACAAAGTGTTACTGTAATTTCTATACACAGGCGTTATGCAGCACCTACAGATACAAGGTGTTACTGTAATTTCTATACCACAGCATTATGCAGCACATACAGATACAAGGTGTTACTGTAATTCCCATACACAGCATTATGCAGCACATACAGGTACAAGGTATTACTGTAATTTCTATACACAGGCATTATGCGGCACATACAGATACAAAGTGTTACTGTAATTTCCATACACAGGCATTATGCAGCACATACAAATACAAGGTGTTACTGTAATGTCCATACACAGGCATTATGCAGCACATACAGGTACAAGGTATTACTGTAATTTCCATACACAGGCATTATGCAGCACATACAGATACAAGATGTTACTGTAATTTCCATACACAGGCATTATGCAGCACATACAGATACAAGGTGTTACTGTAATTCCCATACACAGGCATTATGCAGCACATACAGATATTGGTATTTTTCAGTCGCTGCATTGCTAATATTCTCAATATGTTCACAACAAATCCCCATAAACAGGAGATCTCACCATTTTTATTATTTATCTTTATCACAGTTACTGTATCTAACACAAAGATCTTTCTGCCTGTTCGATAATAATACAGACCCTCTTTGAAATAGTGTAAGATAAGGGACAACTTCTAGAGCTCAAAATCTTACATTTCAACAATATTTCTGTAAAGGATAAAGCAATACATTAAAAACTATAAAAAATAGCAAATTAACATTATTTAATTTTTTTATCTTCGAATATCAATTTCTGTATAAAACATCTATTTTATCCCATATTTAATTGTTATCTTCAAATCCCATGTTTCAAACAAACATTATGATAACATATCTTTCAACAGAAATCGCTTGGTAGTGAAGGGGATAAACATGAATATTGCATTCCCTTTGCTACATGACTTTTCTATTACGAAACAATAGTTGTTTTTCGCAAAATCACAGCATTCTGTCATTGAATATGTAATTGTAATCTTCATTGTTTGGTGTAATTACGATATAAGGGCCTTGAAACGGCATTTTCTCTGATGGTTTTGATAAATTATGTAATTGCTTTTATGGTAACCCCACCATGACATCGATCATTGCTGTATTAAATTACCTTGATTTCATGATCTGTTAGTGATTTAGTAAATGTCTTTGCTTTAATGCATTGTGTGATACAAAAGATATCTTTTAAACAACACAATACCATATACTTTTTAAATTAATTGATGTTCTAACAACAATAATGATACTGACCTTTGTCTATGACACACATAACATCTGAAACATGGGACGGATACATTATACTTAAAAATAGGATAAAACTACAGCTTTATGTAGATAGTTAATATATTGAATTAATGCAAATCTGCATTACAAAAACGCCGCTGGGACGAAAAGTTCTAGGCACTTGATGTAGTCCCTTTTCTTGCGTAACTTCAAACAGGGGCTGCATTTTTGCAGCTGCAACTCTCAAAAATACTTGTGGAATTTAAAAATGTGTAAATTTTTTCAAGCTTTTTTTTAACGGTAAGGGTAAGGACACCTCCTTTCAGTTTTTCCCCAGTCACACAGAGTTCTAAATGAAAAAAGTATTTCTACGGAAGAAAAATGGCAATCCTGCATTGAAAAAATAGGTCGTTTTTTTGGGCGTTTTATTCAATAATTTTTTCAATACTTTAAGGCTGGGGTCAGACCAGCGCACTTTTAACGTGCGTTCTGGCGCACATAATTACGGCCGCACTAGCAGCAGATGACGGGCAATGACGGCCAATATACGATGCACGGCCGCACAAAAGTCCGGCCGTGCAATGCAAGTCGAATTTGAACGCATTTTTTTGAGAACGCTGAACCGCTAGTACTGACGTACAGAGTGCGCAGCTGCGGCATAGCGGTGTGTTTGCGTGATTAGGAGACGTCAGACGCTGCTAATGTCCGGCCAACATAACGTCCAGACGCAAAAAGAGTTTTATTGACAATCCGTACAAAATCACGCCCGAAAATGCACGTCGTCTGACCGTTTTTGCGCATTCCGTGAAAAAATACGTCAATGCGTTCGGACGCACCTTTTCAAGTTCGCGGGGAAAAATGCTTTCGTCTGACCCTAGCCTTAAAGGTAAAAAGCATCATGTATTTTATATGTCAGAATCGCAACACTTTCTTTGGCCCCCTAGCGGTATCCCGAGTGTGGTAATGCATTGCTGAAAGCGGTAACCCCGAGCCACACTTGGGATGCCGCTGGATACATTACCTGTCCTGCGCTCCCTTGCTGTCCCCATTCACCTCCGGCGATCGCGACGTCCTACTTCCTGGTTCCCTACTCGCAAGAAGGGAACCAGGAAGCAAAAACACTGCGATTGCCGGAGGAGAATGCGATCGCAGAGGTCAGCGAGGGAGCGCAGGACAGGTATGTATTCCGCCCGAGTGTTGCTCGGGGTTACTGCTTTAAGCACTGAAAGTTAACCCCGAGCCACACTCGGGAACACCGCCAGGAAGGTTAAGGGAGCGTTTGAAGGAAGGGAAAATTAATGGAAAGTCTGACAGTACGTGGGAGAGCGTTCCAGAGGATGGGGGCTGCGTGTGAGAAATCCTGCAGTCTATCATGGGAAGAGGTGATGCGGGGAGAAGCTAGGCGCAGGTCACTGTTTGATCTTAGGGAGCGGGCTGGGGTGTATTTGGTGATTAGTGAGGACAGGTAATGGGGAGCTGAGTTAGTGAGAGCCTTGTAGGTCAGGGTAAGGATTTTGAATTTAATTCTGCAGTGAAGGGACTCAAAGAGGAGCAGCAGAGACAGAGCATCGGGTGAGGTGTATAAGCAAGGCCGAGGCATTTAGGATGGATTGCAAGGGGGACAAGCGGGAGAGAGGGAGGACAGCTTGAAGGTTATTAGGTTATTATAGTGAAGTTGGAAAATTACAAGGGCATGTATATGTTGCTTGGTGATGACAGCGGTAGGAAGTGGTCAAATTTTGGAAATATTATACAATTGGTTGTGGCAGGAGGAAGAGAGAGAATGGATGTGGGGGATGAAGGACAGAGAGGAGTCAAGTGTAACTCCGAGACAGCGAACCTGGTTTGGTTGGGAGATAGTGATGCAGTCAATATCTTTTTTCTTTATAACTGATTGTGATGTGGGACTTTTGGGAATAGAGAAGGATTGATAATTCACCGAGGTCCCTGATGTGTGATTATTTGGTTATGGACTTTAGTGTTAACGTAAACATGTATTTAGCATACAGTGGCAGGAGCATTTGATGCCAGGAACTTTATTTCTGGATATAAGCAGGTAGGGACTTACATTGTGGTTACACCCTGGGAGAAGGCTGAAAATGAACCACATGTTCTTTTTTCCTGGCAGCAGTTGATCCTCACAAATCAACATTCATTCTACTTTTATACAATCTAATAATGGGTTCTGATAATAATGACATCCTCGGAACATTACCTTTCATGAATCAGGGTCTCGGGATGCAATGCGTGAGATCAAATATTAAGTGGTGCTTTAGAATTTTAAATAATTGCAATTTAAATAGATTTTGAAAAATACATTTTTATTAGCAGTGTATATGAAAGGGTTGAAAAGGCAAGAAGGGGGGGAGGAGCAATAATATAAAGGCAAGAGAGCAACAACTACCAGAATAATACCCCATTAAGTAACTTGCGAGGGTGAGTTAAAAAAATCATCTGCATTTTGGTTATAGAAAAACTTCTGGTGCCGCGCTGAGTTGGCAGCTGAACCTAAAACAAATGACGGAATACTGTACGAAAGCTTGTTGACAGATTGGCAAAGTGTATTGGAAAATAAGGAGATTATGTTGAAAAAAATATGTATTTGTTTTTTCTAAAAGTTGATTGAAAAGAATTCTACAGCCAGAGTGCGGATCATTTTTGACTCACCCTCGTATTTGAATTTAAGCAAGCATGGGATAGGCATAAGGCTATCCTAAACAAAAGATAAATCCAGGTAAAGTATCCATGTAATTGGGCAGACTAGATGGGCCGAAAGGTTCTTATCTGCCGACATTTTTCTATGTTTCTATGTTTCTATGTTTCTATGTATTTTTGGCAGTGTTTTTTAATAAAACATCTATAAAGAAGGTCGACTGAAGCAGCCAGGACATTAAACTCGAATGAATAAATGCATAGAGCATATCATGTAACTGTGGTATATGCATAAAAAGCCAAACTTGAAATCGGAGAGAAATATCAACGTATCCTTCCTGGTAAAATACTTTATAAATAAATAAATATGTATCCCTTAACACCCAGTGGTCTTGTGTAGGGGATGGCAGATCCAGTAACTGGGTTGCCAGTGAGTCATAGGAACAGAAATTGCGAGACCAAATACAAACATCTTTCGGAGAGAGATTCGGAGAGAGCCGATCTGGCCCCGAATTGTCACGAACAGTGAATTTCCCCGTACAGTGACATTTCGGGGCTATTTGACTATTCAGAGAGCAGGCAGTTTGCAAATTTTGGCGAACTGCCAGCCAGTACGGTGCCTGTTCGAAGGCAGTGAAATTCCCCATAGAGAAATAATGGTTAATCTATTCAGAGACACCGAATAGCAGTGAAAAGTTGCCGAAATGCCCTGCTGTTCGGTGTTTTCATCCGACAGGTTTATTCAGGCGAATCCCATAGACTTCAATGTTAAAAATATTCCTGTTCATCCAATATGTAATAAACTGTTTATTATTTTAATCTGCAGTAAACAAGTTTCTCTATTTATTGATTTTTTTAGGATTTTTTAAGCATTTTTCGGGATTTTTGAGCAAAATATTTTTCGTTTGTTTTTTTAGTGTTTTTCTTTTTTTCTGTAACAGACCTTTTTGTTATCATTCATTGGATCTTATATGTAAATTCCAGGCATTTTTGCACAGTAGTTTTTTGCAAACAGTGTTGAAATTTTGACCCTTTCAATCATACTGTTTTTTTGGTCACAGCTTGTCGGCTTTTTCTGGCAGCTGGTCTGCGCTGTAATCAGCGTCTCATCATCTTTTCCGACGTGTTCAGCGTGTTTTTGCGTCGGTTTTCGGCGGGTGTTCGGCGGGTTTTCCCTGCACTCCGGGATTATGTAGTGAATGAGGAATTCAAATCAAATCAAATCAAATCAAAATAAGCTTTATTGCCAGGACCAAATATATTTAGCATGCCAAAGCATAATGGGAGGAGGGGGTAGTGGGACATATATAGGGGGGAATGGGTAAGTCGATTGATTCCCCGAAGTTTAGGGAAGGGCGGGTAACAGAGCGCAACTGAAACATCGGCAACATTTCTGTACTCTATGAATAACCCCCATAATCTTCATGTTTTGGCCTGGGAAAGATCCTGACAATAGAATCTCAGAGCTGGAGGGAATGGCCTCTTCTAATGAGTCTACAGAAAGGCAGCCATCGTCGTCCAAAAAGCATGAACAGCCGGACACCCCTACTGAGATAGCAACTCTTGGGATTTAATTTAGAAATATACTAACACAGCTAATCCGCCATTTTGGTGTTAGCTCAAGGTATGCTACCAACTCCATTTTGTGTTTTAAAAGTCTGCAGTCCCTTTGTGCTCACTAGAGTCAACTAAGTTTGCCTGCTCTAACTAACAGCTAAGTGTAGCCTCAAATAAACCTGATTTCTGCTGACTGAAGAATTATCTCTCTCCCCCAGGTCTTTAACTCTAAGCCATAAAAGTTGCTTAATATATCGAGACAGCAGGAATGCGTAAATCCCATAGCTTGCCATATTTGCTTTAGACCATATTGACTAGACAGAGAATACAGAGTGGGCTCAAGGGTCGTTTCTTTGAAG
Organism: Leptobrachium leishanense; assembly: GCA_009667805.1. Taxonomy (NCBI): domain Eukaryota; kingdom Metazoa; phylum Chordata; class Amphibia; order Anura; family Megophryidae; genus Leptobrachium; species Leptobrachium leishanense. The sequence goes on along the minus strand of RXON01002131.1, from coordinate 76,145 downwards.
TGAATCTTGCTGACTTGCAAAATGATGAATAAAGTCCAATATGTATAATGAAGGTTGATATGATAAGTGGGAGGGTAACCTGGGGAGGGGAATAAGGTGTGCATTTTTACAAGCCATGTATAAATTCTTGTGTCTCTCTGTTGGCTCGGGACTTGAGTCTTTTTGGGCTAGACCTGACTCAAGGCTCGGTACCGAATAAATGCTTTTCCTGCTTAAGAAGGCCTCCGTCTCCTTTGTCTACCACCGAGTCACAATCTCCTAACCCGAATTACACCCAGATGGCTGCTTCATTTCTGGGGGCTTCGTCCGGGATTGGCAGGCCTGGCTCGGTGAGAGCAGGAGAACGGCAGTGTTCTGCAACTCCGTGGGCTCCGTCGGGGCGTGCTGCCGATCAAAAGTTGATTGTCTGCCGGCGCCCTTGCAGGTCTTCCTGCACTCTGTGGATCTCAACGTGTTGCGTGGTAGCACCCCCGACCGTGACCCCACGGAAGCACGAGGCCTGGAGGAAAACCGTTGTGCTATGACCAAGGTAATATATTTTATTATTCAGTATTTGACAGCATAATGAGTGATTGTGTAAATAATTAGCCAACAGTGAATGTGCGGTTGAATCTCCGTGTCTGTATTCTGGTATGCCAGATAAAGGGGAAGGCGCCCTCTAGAGAGATAGGAAGCCTGTAGCGCTTCAATGTGAGGAACCTGCAGTGTTCCAGGAGTCTGAAGTGCTCCAATAGCTGTGGCCCGGGTCTGAAAAGGGGGTAAATTGTGCACCCCTAAAAAAAAACAGTACCCCACGGCAGAAGAGAGTAGCTACCTCTTCTAAAGCTATAGTGTATTGTGTAAAAATTACATCTGTTGGCTATAAGAAAGGATGCTTAGCTGTTAGATATTCTGTATTGCTAGGATTGTGTACTGAACTGTATTATCTGTATCTGATATTGAGTGGTGACTGAAACTGAGTGAACGTGCGCCTACACCCTTCGGGGTAAAGCAAATACGAGAGTGGCCCTATAGTAGGTGAGATTCCAAGCTGGGTGACCACGACTTGGCCACCGAATTAGGGACGCAAAAGAATTGTTGAGTGAAATATCAGATTGTGCTTTTGTGTATTACTTGGTGCTGGTCACCAAGTTGCGGAAATGGGAAACACCAAATCCCATAAGGGAAACAAAATTGTGAAAGGTGAAACACCGCTTGGGTATATGTTGCAGAACTTCGAGACTCTCTTTGCAGTTCATCAATATGGGAGGAAGCTGCATAAGAGCAGGCTGCGAGTTCTGTGTGAGGTTGATTGGCCCCTCCTTTCTCCTTCATGGCCGCAGGAAGGATCAATGGAGCCTGAAGAGATCCAAAAGGTTCATTCAGTGGTCACTGGACGCCCAAGGCATCCGGACCAATACCCTGTATGGATATATGGAGTAGTCAATGTAACAGAGCAGCGGGAAATGCTGGCAGAATGCTTGGTTGTGTAGGGAGAGGTATTAGCAGTAGGAAAAGGGAAGTGCTCATGCCACTGTACAGAGCACCGGTGAGACCTCACTTGGAGTACTGTGTGCAGTACTGGAGACCGTATCTCCAGAAGGATATAGACATCTTAGAGAGAGTTCAGAGAAGGGCTACTAAAATGGTGTACGGCTTGAAGGAGAAAAGTTACCAGGAAAGGCTTAATGATCTTAACATGTACAGCTTGGAAAAAAGACGAGACAGAGGAGATATGATAGAAACATTTAAATACGTAAAGGGAATCCACAAGGTAGAGGAAGGGAGTATATTTAAAAGGAAACAAAGTAGCAAAACAAGAGGACATAGTCTTAGATTAGAGGGGCAAAGGTTTAAAAGTAACATCAGAAAGCATTATTTTACTGAGAGGGTGGTGGATACATGGAACAGTCTTCCAGTAGAAGTGGTAGAGGCCAAAACAGTAATTGAATTTAAGCAGGCATGGGATAGGCATAAGGCTATCCTAAACAAAAGATAAATCCAGGTAAAGTATCCATGTAATTGGGCAGACTAGATGGGCCGAAAGGTTCTTATCTGCCAACATTCTCTATGTTTTTATGATATATGGAGGTATTGTATGTGCTCTGTATATATGTGTTGCGTTTGCTTAAAAAAAAAAAAAAAAATGCTCTGTGTATGTTTCCTGTAAATATGCTTTTGCAGTATGTATACAGAAGCTATTTGTTGCATTGAACGAATACACTATGAGTGTGTGCTGAGTAGTATTATATATGGCTGCAGCCAGTGTGGGTATGTGCTATTTACATAGCAAATGTGTATAAATGTTATGAATATGGATTTAGAGTTTTGTGTGTATATGTGCTCTGTGCAGTAAGTGTATATATGTGCTGTTTGCGTTTATGGCGCAATGTATATGTGCTGCCCAGTCTGTATAAGTGCTATATATGTGTATAGTGGTTTATATGCTCTTTGGTTTTGTATGCATTGCAATGAAAATGATCTATGTATGAAATTCTCTGTGTGTGTGTGTATATGTATTATGGTGTGTACAGTGTACAGCCGTTGTTTTGTGTTTTTCGGGTGTACCCCTAAAATGCATAGTTAAAATGAATGTAAAATTGTAAGACAGGATGAATTCTAATGAACACATTTCAGAGAGCATTGAGTAAAAAGGCTAAATTAGGAAGAGACCTGCAATTAGCAAGAGAAACAAAAAACCTGTTTTTGACTGAGGAATGTTTGAAGTCTGTTCAAGAGAAAAGGTGATTTGATTGTGTGTGCTAAACATGCGTTTTTTTTGTAAGTGTGTGGCGTTCTGTGCTACAGTTGTTCATTAAGTGTATATGTCTTCGGCAGAATTGCCACTTGTTCTGGTATGTTATAAATGCTTGATTTAAAGATCTAGTATGATTTATGTACCAGTATTTTTGCTCCAGTAAGTGAATGTGTTGTGTGTTATAGGCTGCGAGAGTTTGTTGACATTTGTAAAACAGTGCTGTTACATCTCAATTGCATTTGAGTCTATTGTAAGAGACTCTGATTTAAAAAAAAAAAAAAAAAAAAGGTTGTTGCCACTTTGAACCCCCCCCCCCCTTATGCAAACAAGTAACACTGACAGGAGAAAAGGTGGGAGGGAAGGTTCTAGGAGAGGAGTCTGAGAGATACAGCAGATATAGAGGAAAATACAGCAGGCGTTAGATCAGTTTGGAGAAATTGTAAAATAAATAGAAAAGATAAGTAAGTGATAATAAGAAAGTAAAAGACAAGTAAAATGGGGAATGCACAAAGAAGTTGCTTATGATGAGAAGAGAGAAACGTGTTATAAAATGTGTATTATTGAAAGTAAGATGAAAAAAAAAAAAAAGTAATAGCCCGTGGCGCTGCGCCAGTACCACATCCCACAAAAAGCCAGGCAACACATCCAAGTCCACCTTGAACGCTTGCTAAAGTACAGTTTTCTAAAGTTGTGTGTCTTCATGGAATACCCCGTTGCTCCAGTTCAGGAAGAGGGCACTCAAGAACTCACATCTGTACAGGATTTAAGGGCAGTTAATTCTGCCACAGTGACTTTATACGGATTTGGCCCAATTGAGTGTAACCTCCTAGCTCTGATACCCGGCAACACAGAATTCTACACTTAATTTAAAAAGATGCGTTCTTCTGTTCCGGCTTGGCTCCAGCGAGTAAGCCATTGTTTGCCTTTCAGCGGGAAAATGTCCAGAATGGCTCCAAACATCAAATGACGTGCCTCCTTCAAGGTTTACTATCCTCGGGAGAGCGCTGAACAAAGACTCTCAGCCAGACAAAGCTACCCTATTGCAGTATGTTGATGAACTCCTGCTTGCCTCACCAACTGAAGAAGATTGTTTCAATGCCACAAACAGAACTGTTAAGTATTTTATGCAAGGCAGGCTACAAAGTTTCTAAAAGAAAGGCCTAAATCTGCCAACGCAGTGTGAAATACCTAGGCTTTCAACTTACAGGTACCAAGCGTGCAATCCAGAACGCAAAGAATCAGTCTGCCGTGTCCCTCAACCACAGACTCGTTGCCAAGTAAGAGAATTCTTGGGAGCTGCAGGCTTCTGTCGCCTGTGGATCCCCAACTCTGCCATCATTGCCGAGCCTCTGTACCAAGCCACCAAAGGTGCAGAGCCTGACCTATTCATTTGGGGTGAAGAACAAACTGAGGCTGTCACCCAATTAAAGACTTTGTTGCTTGAAACCACTGCCCTCTGGTTGCAGAAGCAGACAAGCTCACAATAGGCCAAGAACTCTTTGTGAAAGTCCCTCATGCAGTCCAGACTCTTCTAGACCAAAAGGGCAATTACTGGTTCAGCAATGCAAGAATGACCAAGTACCAAGCCATGCGTGTGAAAACCCAAGAGTTCACTTGAAACTTATCTCACACTGAATCCTGCTACATTGCTTCCAGATGCTTCAGAAGACCATGAACATGAATGCCTCCAAGTAATGGATGAAGTATATAGCAGCAGACCTGACCTCAAAGACATACCCCTAGACAAATACGACTTGCAACTGTTCACTGATGGAAGCAGTTTTGTTGAAAATGGAAAAAGATTTGCTGGGTACGCAGTAGTCACTCTTGACGAAACAATTGAAGCAAAACCACTGCCCAATGGCACTTCTGCTCAACTAGCTGAAATTATTGCCCTTACCAAAGGTCTAGAACTATCTGAAAACAAAAGGGTGAACACATACACCGATTCCAAGTATGCCTTCATGACAATTCAGGCTCACGGAGCACTCTACAAAGAACGTGGCCTCCTAACATCTGCAAGCAAACAAGTCAAAAAATGCCCTTGAAATATTGAATCTACTGGATGCGGTATGGAAACCGTCCGCAGTTGGTGTTATACATTGTCGAGGACACCAGAAAGGCAAAGAAGAAGTTCCCAGAGGAAACCATAAAGCAGATCAAGTGGCGAAGGAAGCAGCAAGACAGACACAAGCCCTTGAGCGTGGCTGTGATTGGAAAGAAACCAATGCCAAGAGAACTCGACAGCAACAGGAGAATCACTTGAAAAGCTTCCGGAATGGAAATCCGGAACACCGAACAGAAACTTCGGTTCCCCAGAGAGGACTGGTTCAAGTTGACTCACCTATAAAGTCGAAACTCTGCTCTGTCTAAATACTGCGCTTCAAGATATGCCTAACGTTGACATCTATATGAATAAGAGAAGATTTGCACCTCATGGAGAATTTATTGAAGATGTTCTTTGCCATTGGTACAATGAATATGAACGTCTAGAGAAGCACCACAGCTACATCCAATGGTTGTTTCCTCTACGTGAACAAAGCCGGAATGCACATGCAAAGCCTCTGACTACTTCTGAAATTGAAATTATGAAGAACACCGCTGAAATCCAACATAGGCTGCGGAGAGCCTATAAACTGATGCTGAATTTCTTCGGCGTAAAATTAGTGGGGGAAGAGGAGATAGAAGTGATACGAGACTCAAATTTTTCGAACACGCTTCTCCAATTTGAATACCAACACCCACAATAACCTGAGAATTACCCGAATTGTGAGAAGCATGGAGAGCTGGGAGCTGCACAATACCAAGCTCCGCTGGTGAAGTTCTTCCTGAAAGAGATACTGGTTGAAGATCAGCTGCAAAATATGAAAGAAAGTGCCCTGAAGTATTTCCTGCCGACTGTAAAGAATGAACATGAAAGAGATGCACTGTCTGAATATGCTCTGAAGCACAGAATACCCAAGTATGTCAAAAGACTTCTCTCAGTGGTGACACCCCTGTTGCCAACACCCATTACGCACTGAACTCCGGCCTACTCTGAAAAGGAGAAGAAATGGCTCTCCGAAGAGCCAGGAGAATACAGAGAAGACTGATGGTACCAGTTGGAGAGTGAAAGAATTGTCTTACCAGCCACCCTGGCACCTGAAATTGTCTGGGCCCTGCATTCCAGAACACATGGAGGAAAGACAGCCATGGAGCAACAACTAGAACCGCACTTCTACGTTCCTGGACTCACCTCCGTCTGCAGAGTGATTGCGCAACAATGTGTCACTTGTGCTAAGAACAACCCAAGGCAAGGATAGTACACCACCAGGAGTATTATCGGTTGGATTATCTCCAATGTCCTCCCTATAAATTGACTTTACTGTTCTCCCACCATGCAAAGGATATAAATATCTACTGGTGCTAGTATGCACACTAATGGGATGGGTTGAAGCCTACCCAACTCGAACAGAAAAGACTGCAGAGGTAAGGTGCCTCGAGAGAAAATTATCCCAAGGTATGGACTGCCTCTTGAAATCGGATCAGACAATGGCCCAGCCTTCATACAAAGTTGTTTGCAGCAGCTCGCCCGATTGTAAGAATCACCTGGAAACTGCACTCTGCATACAGATTTCAAAGCTCTGGAAAAGAGGAAAGAATGAATAGAAATCCAAAGACATTGATGGCTAAAATATGCCAAGAAACATCAATGAAATGGCTGGATGTGTTGCCAATTGTTCTACTGCATGTGAGAAGCAGCCCTACCTCACTCCTAAAATTGAGCCCATACGAGATGATGTTTGGTTATCCCACCCCTTTGATAACTAGGTTGAGGGGGGATCCCCGGGTATTAGGAGAAACTGACCTACGCCAGCAAGTGATCAGGTTAGATCAGACGATGCAGAGCATGTATACATGAGTTAGTGAACACATACCACATTTCCTATACTTACCTTTACACAGATACTGTCCTGGGGACTCAGTATGGTTAAGGAATGGAAGGTAGACCCGTTAGGGGTTTTTATGTTGTCTTGTTATCAACTCCACAGCAGTGAAGGTGGCCGAAGTGGTGCCATGGATACACCACTCACGATTGAAACCTGCTGCAGAGGTTACGGACCAGGCATGGAAAGTGATAGCCAGTGAATCTGACCCACTGAAGCTACGTTTCCACCGTACCCAGCAGCTGCACAGACCGGAGAGGAATAAGGGAGATCCAAGTCTAGTTGACCACTGGCTCTCCAAACTCCAGTCTTTGTGCCTGTTGTTATTGAAAGACCGTTAAGTTTACCACATTCCCAATCGATGGAAGCTCCAGAGGTACCCCAGGAGGCCCATGAGCCTCTGCTTCCAGATACTATTTTTAAGAGGTTAAAAAAAAAAAAAAAAAAAAAGACCATTTGAACAGTACCAAAGGATCCTTATATGTATTGGGATTATTGTTTTATTTTTGATCTTACTGACAATTGTTGCTGGACTATTTTTTCCAATCCAGCTCCCTAAGGGAGTGATGTCAGCCCCTATTGTGTTGACACCGGAATTTGACATGACTGTCCTACTGGCACAGGATCGCCGGAAACGAGACTTGACAAGACCAGAGGATAAACTGCTTATTAAATTTACGTATGCGTATGCAAAGAAGTCAGGATATGAATCCTGTTGGGTGTGTAACAAATTGAACCAAGGGTCATCAGTTATTCCCACCTTAGCGGTACCCCTTAACTTGTTTGACTTCCCTGTGAATAAAGGTGTAGTGGTCCCTAGTGTTCTTAATCTGACTAAGAGCTTAATTATGCCAAAAACAAACCACACTATTCAGATCAATAATTGGGCTTACTTCCCTTTATGGTGTTTTAAACTAAAGAAAAATCAGGCCCCACCTAGTTCAATCTGTAAAGAATCCTTGTTTAATGCAACACTAGATGTATCTGATCCAGGGGCATTGGGAAATAGTCTCCAAGTAATGGTTTGTTGCGGAAACTTATGTCACATGTGGATAAATACTGATATAAAGACGTGGTGTTACCTGGCCTGGGTAGTCCCCCTCAGCGGATCAAGGTGATACCCTGGACCAAGGGACACCACAACCACGTTATTCCTTAAATTTTGCTAAACAAGAACTGTTTTCCAAAGGTGATATGGCCTGGTCTTGGTTTCCTTCCTTCACAGGATGCGGCATTGAAATGATGAGAAGACTTAATATGTTGTACTAAAGGATGAAATTGTGAATATTACTATTGCTGACATCCAACTGTTGAATGCGGAGCTCCGATAAATTCGTAAATTAAAGTTATATCAGAAAATAGCTATTGAACAGATACAGGCTGTATTAAATGGAATGTGTGAAATGACGATACAATATGAATGTTGTACTTATCTCCGCACAGCTACTGATGATGTACCTGAATATTTTGATGCAATTCTCAAGCACCAAGAGAAAGTGTCCCATCTGGGGTACATTTGGGTCATGGTTTGGCTCAATCCTAAATGCTATTTCCAGGGTAGGGTCCCTGATCCTCATTGGTATACTAATTCTTATCTGTGCACTAACCTACAAGTTAGCCATGTGTCTGTGGCCAATCTGCCGTAAATTCCTGAAGCCAGAAGATAGGCCCCTGGGGGACGCTTCAAATTACCATCCAATGAGCCAAGTAACCCCTACTGATTAAAATCCTTAATGATTTAGTTAGTTGGCTGGGAGAGGTCATTGTAGACTCTCCGCCAAGAGGAGGGAATGAGATAGCAACTCTTGGGATTTAATTTAGAAATATACTAACACAGCTAATCCGCCATTTTGGTGTTAGCTCAAGGTATGCTACCAACTCCATTTTGTGTTTTAAAAGTCTGCGGTCCCTTTGTGCTCACTAGAGTCAACTAAGTTTGCCTGCTCTAACTAACAGCTAAGTGTAGCCTCAAATAAACCTGATTTCTGCTGACTGAAGAATTATCTCTTCTCCCCCCCAGGTCTTTAACTCTAAGCCATAAAAGTTGCTTAATATATCGAGACAGCAGGAATGCGTAAATCCCATAGCTTGCCATATTTGCTTTAGACCATATTGACTAGACAGAGAATACAGAGTGGGCTCAAGGGTCGTTTCTTTGAAGTGAATCTTGCTGACTTGCAAAAGGATGAATAAAGTCCAATATGTATAATGAAGGTTGATATGATAAGTGGGAGGGTAACCTGGGGAGGGGAATAAGGTATGCATTTTTACAAGCCATGTATAAATTCTTTGTGTCTCTGTTGGCTCGGGACTTGAGTCTTTTTGGGCTAGACCTGACTCAAGGCTCGGTACCGAATAAATGCTTTTCCTGCTTAAGAAGGCCTCCGTCTCCTTTGTCTACCACCGAGTCACAATCTCCTAACCCGAATTACACCCAGATGGCTGCTTCAACGTCTCCCAATCACGCAAACACACCGCTATGCGGACGCAGCGCACTCTGTACGTCAGTACTAGCGGTTTGACGTTCTCGAAAAAATGCGTTCGTTTGCCACTTGCGTTGCCCGGCCGAACATTCGTGTGGCCGTTCTTTGTATGCTGCCCGGCATTGGACGTCATTTGCTGCTAGCACGGCCGTGATTTCGTGCGGTTAAACGCACGTTAAAACTGCTTTCGTCTGACCTTAGCCTAAAACGGGAGGCTAAAAAATTCAAGTGAAACACAAAAATAGATACGATACCAGTGCTGCTTTAGAGAGGTGCACTTGTGCCGCCCAAATTTATTCCAGTGAGGACCACAGAAAATACATAGACATTTTGGGGTCACAGTCCCTTCTTCAGTGTGTATTGTCCTAACAATAACACAGACATAAACCTATTTATACAGTTTATAATACCAGGTAAGACAGTCAGACCTCCACAAAGCACATGAAATCAACTACGAGCAAGTATTTCTATCATTGGACAAAATATAAACACACTTTCACCGAGCTCCGCCGTCCATGAGTATGCTGAATCCAAAATGGCGGTATGGGACAGAAATGTGCATGCGTGAAACAACCGGACTCTCCTGCAGGACTGGAAGTACCTGCGTTGAACTGATATGAGAGCCACAGGAAAAAAGATCGAAGAAACGCGACCAGACATATTGTATTATAGTGGCCAAATGCAGAGAGTTCAATAGATGTAATCCATCGCTGCCACTATACTTCAAAACGGGGTCAAAAGTAGGGATGAGCCGAACACCCCCCAAGTTCGGTTCGGCCTCGAACCCGAACTTACCATATGTTTGGGTCTGAACCCGAACTCGAACTCCATGCAAGTCAATGGGGCTGAAAATTCGGTTTTTAGAGTGCCCTCCAAGAGGGCATATATGCTAGATATTTGCCATAAAAGGTGTATGGGGGTCCGGGTAGTGCCCTGGGGGACAGGAAACAAGGACAAAAAGTTTTTTAAAAAACGTTTTTAAAGGGACAGTGAGTTTTCCATGAAAAAAGGGTTAAAAATAAAAAACAAAAATTCCTTCAAATATCGTGCCTAGGAGGTCCCCATAACCTGCCCATGAAGTGGCGGATTTCTAGGATGTATAGAAACACTTAAAAACAAAAAAATGACGTTTCATATGACGGTAAATGCTTTTCCTTTAATCTATCCATAAACAACTGCTTGGGGCGGCAGTCTGTATGAAAAGAGGAGACATTTTCGTACACGCAGAAAAAGTTTACGGATTTTTTTTGCTAAATTATTGTGAAACTTATGCAGGCTTTGGAAGAAAGTAACAATAGGTGCTTCAAAATTGTTCCTTTAGCGTCCCCAACAGTGCCGTCACACCGTAACCCCTCTAAGGATATGAATCTGATACAGGCGTCAGTGGCAGTGCACCCAAATATTTTGCTTTTGGTGCCAGGCCTGCAAGTACTATCATACAGTAACCCCTCTGTGGTATCGTGGAAGAATGCAGGGGTGAACCTTGAGGTACTAGATTAAAAAGATATGCATCTGGTTAAGGCGTCAGTGTACCCAGATATTGTGCTTTTGGTGCCAGGCCTGCAAGTACTATCATACGGTAACCCCTCTGTGGTATTGTGGAAGAATGCAGGGGTGAACCTTGAGGTCCTATATTGAAAAGATATGATTCTGGTTAAGGCGTCAGTGCACCCAGATATTCTGCCTTTGGTGCAAGACTGCCAGGCCAGCAAGTATCATCATACAGTAACCCCTCTGTAGTATTGTGGAAGAATGCAGGGGTGGACCATGTGGTCCTATATTGAAAAGATATGATTCTGGTCAAGGCGTCAGTGCACCCAGATATTGTGCCTTTGGTGCCAGGCCAGCAAGTATCATCATACAGTAACCCCTCTGTGGTATTGTGGAAGAATGCAGGGGTGGACCATGCAGTGGCGTAGCGTGGGTTGTCAGCGCCCGGGGCAAGGCAAGAATTTTGGCCCCCCCCCAAATTGTGGACACGGTAACACACGATGATGATTCCCTTCTACCAGTAGAGTATTGACCCCCCTTACCCCACAAGCACATGTATTGCATATTAACAAAATACTGATATAATAAAAAAAATGAAGCACACATGCCCCCCACGCTACGCCACTGCTACCAGTCACCCTGTCCCAGTATACCTTAGCGTTGTTCCACTCACACACTATACTCAGTCACCCTCTCCCAGTATCCCCAGTCACTCTCTCTACAAGTACCCCCGTCACTTTCCTTCACTCTCTCAGTACTCCCACTTTCTCCCAGTACCCCCAGTCACTCTCTCCCAGTACCCCCAGTTACAAGTACCCCAGCCACTCTTTCTCTCTCCAAGTACCCCCACTATCTCCCAGTACCCCCAGTCAATCTCCCTCTCTCTATCCAAATACCCCCAGTCACCCTCTCCCCGTACCCCCTCACTGTGTGTTGGTCACGCTGTTCTGGTGTCAGTGTCGCCTACCTGCGTGAAGTTGCTGGTGGCCGGGGGGGGGACTGTCCAGGGGGCTTAGTGGAGACCAGATTTTAAACGTGCTGCAGGGCAGGCGCCTCCCTCCCTCCTTCCTGTTTAGTGGCTGCCAGCTGCAGGAGGGCTGGAACAGGGCTTCAGGGGGGCTGACAATCGGTGGTACAGGGTGTTCTGTCGGATAATGCTGCGCTGCTTCACGTGACTCATGCCAGCATTAAGGAGAAGTCAGGACAGGACCAGAATTTTCTGTCCTGGTCCTCCCTTCCGGGTGCTGAGTGCTAAGTCACCGCCGGCGCCACAAAATTGGTGTCGGCCCATGCAAGGGCCTCTCACAGACACCAGTGTCCATGAGCAGACACCTTGCTGATCCCTGCTAGAAAATATTAGTGGTTCAAATTTCTTTTGAAATTTTGCGCCCCCTAAGAAAATTGCGCCCGGGGCGACCGCCCCCGAGGCCCCCCCACGCTACGCCACTGGGACCATGTGGTCCTATATTGAAAAGATATGATTCTGGACAAGGCGTCAGTGCACACAGATATTGTGCCTTTGGTGCCAGGCCAGCAAGTATCATCATACAGTAACCCCTCTGGGGTATTGTGGAAGAATGCAGGGGTGGACCGTGTGGTCCTATATTGAAAAGATATGATTCTGGTAATGGGCGTCAGTGCACCCAGATAGTGTGCCTTTGGTGCCAGGCCAGCAAGTATCATCATACAGTAACCCCTCTGTGGTATTGTGGAAGAATGCAGGGGTGGACCATGTGGTCCTATATTGAAAAGATATGATTCTGGACAAGGCGTCAGTCACCCAGATATTGTGTGCCTTGGTGCCAGGCCAGCGAGTATCATCATACAGTAACCCCTCTGTGGTATTGGGGAAGAATGCAGGGGTGGACCGTGTGGTCCTATATTGAAAAGTTTTTTATCTGGTAATGGGCGTCAGTGCACCCAGATATTGTGCCTTTGGTGCCAGGCCAGCAAGTATCATAATACAGTAACCCCTCTGTGGTATTTTGGAAGAGTGCAGGGGTGGACCATGTGGTCCTATATTGAAAAGATATGATTCTGGTCAAGGCGTCAGTGCACCCAGATATTGTGCCTTTGGTGCCAGGCCAGCAAGTATCATCATACAGTAACCCCTCTGTGGTATTGTGGAAGAATGCAGGGGTGGACCATGTGGTCCTATATTGAAAGATATGATTCTGGACCAAGGGCGTCAGTGCACCCAGATATTGTGTGCCTTTGGTGCCAGGCCAGCAAGTATCATTCATACAGTAACCCCTCTGGGTATTGTGGAAGAATGCAGGGGTGGACCGTGTGGTCCTATATTGAAAAGTTTTTTATCTGGTAATGGGCGTCAGTGCACCCAGATAGTGTGCCTTTGGTGCCAGGCCAGCAAGTATCATAATACAGTAACCCCTCTGTGGTATTTTGGAAGAGTGCAGGGGTGGACCATGTGGTCCTATATTGAAAAGATATTGATTTCTGGTTCAAGGCGTCAGTGCACCCAGATATTGTGCCTTTGGTGCCAGGCCAGCAAGTATCATAATACAGTAACCCCTCTGTGGTATTGTGGAAGAGTGCAGGGGTGGACCATGTGGTCCTATATTGAAAAGATATGATTCTGATCAAGGCGTCAGTGCACCCAGATAGTGTGCCTTTGGTGCCAGGCCAGCAAGTATCATCATACAGTAACCCCTCTGGGGTATTGTGGAAGAATGCAGGGGTGGACCGTGTGGTCCTATATTGAAAAGTTTTTTATCTGGTAATGGGCGTCAGTGCACCCAGATATTGTGCCTTTGGTGCCAGGCCAGCAAGTATCATCATACAGTAACCCCTCTGTGGTATTGTGGAAGAATGCAGGGGTGGACCGTGTGGTCCTATATTGAAAAGATATGATTCTGGTCAAGGCGTCAGTGTCCAGATAGTTGCCTTTTGGTGCCAGGCCAGCAAGTATCATCATACAGTAACCCCTCTGGGGTATTGTGGAAGAATGCAGGGGTGGACCGTGTGGTCCTATATTGAAAAGTTTTTTATCTGGTAACGGGCGTCAGTGCACCCAGATATTGTGCCTTTGGTGCCAGGCCAGCAAGTATCATAATACAGTAACCCTTCTGTGGTATTGTGGAAGAGTGCAGGGGTGGACCATGTGGTCCTATATTGAAAAGATATGATTCTGATCAAGGCATCAGTGCACCCAGATAGTGTGCCTTTGGTGCCAGGCCAGCAAGTATCATCATACAGTAACCCCTCTGTGGTATTGTGGAAGAATGCAGGGGTGGACCATGTGGTCCTATATTGAAAAGATATGATTCTGGTCAAGGCGTCAGTGCACCCAGATAGTGTGCCTTTGGTGCCAGGCCAGCAAGTATCATCATACAGTAACCCCTAAGTGGTATTGTGGAAGAGTGCAGGGGTGGACCATGTGGTCCTATATTGAAAAGATATGATTCTGGTCAAGGCGTCAGTGCACCCAGATATTGTGCCTTTGGTGCCAGGCCAGCAAGTATCATCATACAGTAACCCCTCTGTAGTATTTTGGAAGAATGCAGGGGTGGACCATGTGGTCCTATATTGAAAAGATATGATTCTGGTCAAGGCGTCAGTTCACCCAGATATTGTGCCTTTGGTGCCAGGCCAGCAAGTATCATCATACAGTAACCCCTCTGTGGTATTGTGGAAGAGTGCAGGGGTGGACCATGTGGTCCTATATTGAAAACATGTGATTCTGGTCAAGGCGTCAGTGCACCAAGATAGTGTGCCTTTGGTGCCAGGCCAGCAAGTATCAGCATACAGTAACCCCTCTGTGGTATTGTGGAAGAGTGCAGGGGTGGACCATGTGGTCCTATATTGAAAAGATATGATTCTGGTCAAGGCGTCAGTGCACCCAGATATTGTGACTTTGGTGCCAGGCCAGCAAGTATCATCATACAGTTACCCCTCTGTGGTATTGTGGAAGAATGCAGGGGTGTACCATGTGGTCCTATATTGAAAAGATATGATTCTGGTAATGGGCGTCAGTGCACCCAGATATTGTGCCTTTGGTGCCAGGCCAGCAAGTATCATCATACAGTAACCCCTCTGTGGTATTGTGGAAGAATGCAGGGGTGGACCATGTGGTCCTATATTGAAAAGATATGATTCTGGTCAAGGCGTCAGTGCACCCAGATAGTGTGCCTTTGGTGCCAGGCCAGCAAGTATCATCATACAGTAACCCCTCTGTGGTATTGTGGAAGAGTGCAGGGGTGGACCATGTGGTCCTATATTGAAAAGATATGATTCTGGTCAAGGCGTCAGTGCACCCAGATATTGTGCCTTTGGTGCCAGGCCAGCAAGTATCATCATACAGTAACCCCTCTGTAGTATTTTGGAAGAATGCAGGGGTGGACCATGTGGTCCTATATTGAAAAGATATGATTCTGGTCAAGGCGTCAGTTCACCCAGATATTGTGCCTTTGGTGCCAGGCCAGCAAGTATCATCATACAGTAACCCCTCTGTGGTATTGTGGAAGAGTGCAGGGGTGGACCATGTGGTCCTATATTGAAAACATGTGATTCTGGTCAAGGCGTCAGTGCACCAAGATAGTGTGCCTTTGGTGCCAGGCCAGCAAGTATCAGCATACAGTAACCCCTCTGTGGTATTGTGGAAGAGTGCAGGGGTGGACCATGTGGTCCTATATTGAAAAGATATGATTCTGGTCAAGGCGTCAGTGCACCCAGATATTGTGACTTTGGTGCCAGGCCAGCAAGTATCATCATACAGTTACCCCTCTGTGGTATTGTGGAAGAATGCAGGGGTGGACCATGTGGTCCTATATTGAAAAGATATGATTCTGGTAATGGGCGTCAGTGCACCCAGATATTGTGCCTTTGGTGCCAGGCCAGCAAGTATCATCATACAGTAACCCCTCTGTGGTATTGTGGAAGAATGCAGGGGTGGACCATGTGGTCCTATATTGAAAAGATATGATTCTGGTCAAGGCGTCAGTGCACCCAGATAGTGTGCCTTTGGTGCCAGGCCAGCAAGTATCATCATACAGTAACCCCTCTGTGGTATTGTGGAAGAGTGCAGGGGTGGACCATGTGGTCCTATATTGAAAAGATATGATTCTGGTCAAGGCGTCAGTGCACCCAGATATTGTGCCTTTGGTGCCAGGCCAGCAAGTATCATCATACAGTAACCCCTCTGTAGTATTTTGGAAGAATGCAGGGGTGGACCATGTGGTCCTATATTGAAAAGATATGATTCTGGTCAAGGCGTCAGTTCACCCAGATATTGTGCCTTTGGTGCCAGGCCAGCAAGTATCATCATACAGTAACCCCTCTGTGGTATTGTGGAAGAGTGCAGGGGTGGACCATGTGGTCCTATATTGAAAACATGTGATTCTGGTCAAGGCGTCAGTGCACCAAGATAGTGTGCCTTTGGTGCCAGGCCAGCAAGTATCAGCATACAGTAACCCCTCTGTGGTATTGTGGAAGAATGCAGGGGTGTACCATGTGGTCCTATATTGAAAAGATATGATTCTGGTAATGGGCGTCAGTGCACCCAGATATTGTGCCTTTGGTGCCAGGCCAGCAAGTATCATCATACAGTAACCCCTCTGTGGTATTGTGGAAGAATGCAGGGGTGGACCATGTGGTCCTATATTGAAAAGTTTTTTATCTGGTAATGGGCGTCAGTGCACCCAGATAGTGTGCCTTTGGTGCCAGGCCAGCAAGTATCATCATACAGTAACCCCTCTGTGGTATTGTGGAAGAGTGCAGGGGTGGACCATGTGGTCCTATATTGAAAAGTTTTTTATCTGGTAATGGGCGTCAGTGCACCCAGAAAGTGTGCCTTTGGTGCCAGGCCAGCAAGTATGATCATACAGTAACCCCTCTGTGGTATTGTGGAAGAGTGCAGGGTTGGACCCTGCGGTTCAAAAAATTAAAATGATATACATCTGGCACAGGCGTCAGTGCAGCCAAATATTGTGCCTTTCATGGCAGCAAGTGCCTTCACACCGTAACCCTTTTGTGGTATTGTGGAAGAGTTCAGTGCTGGAGGTTTTGTGAATGCAGAAGAGGACATCCCCGATCTATTCCATTACTTCAGCATCAATGGATTGATAGCTGCTGATCCAGGACTGATTCATTTTTATAAATGTCAGCCGGTCTACAGAGTCGGTGGACAGACGCACTCTTTTGTCTGTGACAAAACCTCCAGCGGCACTGAACGTCCTGTCGGAAAGCACTCTAGATGAAGGGTAACCTAGTAGCTGCATAGCATATTGGCTAAGTTCTGGCCAGTGATCCAATCTCAACACCCAGTAAGCCAGTGGATCATCTGCTGGAAAGGTATCCAGGTCTGCCCTTGCCCCTAGGTAGTCCTGCACCATATGGTGAAGACGCTGGCAATGGGTGCCTACATTTGACGTCCCTGGGCATTGAGGACTAAAAATATTTAAAAATGCATCAGTCAAGCGAGACCGCCCTGTCTCAGCACTTCTCCCCGTACCGAGCATCACTGACTCCGGGGAGGGATTGCTCTATTCTCCCCAAAGGACCCCTGGGTCTCCTGCAATGGAAGGTTCCCCCAGGGGAGAATAGAGCAATCCCTCCCCGGAGTCAGTGATGCTCGGTGCGGGGAGAAGTGCTGAGACAGGGCGCGGATTAACTTGAGCGGCCGGGGGGGGGGTTTGTTCCAGCGCGTATGATAGGGGGAGGAGAGGTGATGGCACGGGGCGTTTCTAAAGGGACAAGGCGTTTCTAGAGTTGTACCTCCGGATGCTGAACACAGCTGTTTTTGATCATTTTTAGTGATGTAGGTGCATCGGAAGTGATACGGTTCGCCATTATGGCAAGTTCGCCATTATGGCAGAACACCGGGCTGTTTCAGTGACTGATAAATTGTAGCAAGTATGTACTCCGTGGTTACTAGCAGGATCGGTGCAGGGGAACAACAAGATTAAGTAGAAGTCTACAAACAATTTTACACTAAATCTAACAGAAGAATTTGTTTATATAAATAAAGGGTAAACGAAATATAACAAAATAAGAATGAAATTAAACTAAATAAATCCAGTGGCGGCCGATCCGTCACAGGCCAGTAGATGACGCAATCTGCCAAACAGATTATTACAGTGAGAAATACAAGGGGAATATTTCCACATATTCATTACTGTATAATTATAAAGTTATTTTCCAAAAAAAGCACTGTATCCGGACAGTGGACTTTTGGAAGATCACTTGGTAGTGGAGGGGATCACTAAACCAACATTTATTAGAGATCAGATTATGAATAAAGAGCAACAACTTCAACTACAGACTGCATGGCTCCTTCCCCTCTGCGCCCCTAAACCTGCATCAAGCATACACACAAGAGAGACTGCATGGCTCCTTCCCCTCTGCGCCCCTAAACCTGCATCAAGCATACACACAAGACAGACTGCATGGCTCCTTCACTCTGTGCCCCTAAACCTGCATCAAGCATACACACAAGACAGACTGCATGGCTCCTTCCCCTCTGCACCCCTAAACCTGCAACAAGCATACACACAAGACAGACTGCATGGCTCCTTCCCCTCTGCGCCCCTAAACCTGCATCAAGCATACACACAAGACAGACTGCATGGCTCCTTCCCCTCTGCGCCCCTAAACCTGCATCAAGGTATCCGGATCCATCACGACATCCCCTATTCTCAACCCTATTTTCCTGACCGCCATATTTATGCAATTGTATTTTATGTTTGCCTTTTATTTTAAAATCTCCCTCCATTTCATCACTCTATTCGCAGCATACACACAAGACAGACTGCATGGCTCCTTCCCCTCTGCTGTCCCACATAACCCTCCCTATCCACCTTCCCACCCAGGGCAGATCCATAACTTAAGGTCTTTCTTCCAGCTGTCTCCACTTCTCTCTCTAATTACTCTCACTAAGCCCAGGTTTCTGGGTCTTCCTATGCTGCCCTGCTAACAATCTTTACATTCCCTCTGCTCCTATCTGTTTCACCTACCCCAGTCCCTTAGATTGTAAGATCACGGGATGTCTGACTGAGCACTTGGTGAAGTGCTGCACTACTTGGACAGTTATCCTACGGACAGGGTCATCTTTTCATTATGTATCATGTAGGTCTCATGTTTGTGCTCCCCTATTGTAAAGCGCTGCTGAATATGTTGGCGCTGTATAAATGCCTGCAATAATAATAATAATAATAATAATAAAAGATTGTTGAGTCAGCAGTAAAAAAATAAACTGCTTTGATGTGATGTCATAGTTCATCTGGGCATCATTTAACACAAAAGGAAAGGAGGGAGGAAGAAAAAACCTATATTCCCTCCACTATTTGTCTCTAGTATAAGCTACAGACAACACACCTACTGATTGAGAAGTAAACCTAAAAAGTGATGATGATACAAAATAAAACAAAAAACGGAATCTCACAGAGGAGGTATCAACATATAAGCAGGAGTGCCGGGTATTTCCGTCTCAATACACCTTAATTAGAGACGCTTGGAGAGCAAATAGCTGAAATCACACAAAACACTTGGGGCTAAATTACAATCTTCGCGCAAACGTTTGCGCCGCTGCAAAAAAACATTAACACGAGGGGTAAGATCATTTGCGCCGAATGCCGTGTTACATAGTCAGCGCAACAAAAGCGCGCAATCGTCTACCGCGGGTGAACATGCGCAAAAGCTGTGCGTCCTATACTTAACATTGTGAGTGCAAATGCATATGTGCGCTGGTACGAGGATGGTATTACAATCTATTCGCGGTAATTACCGCATAGCCTTTACGCGCACAATTTTAGCAACTCTGAAAAGCTGGTGTTAATGGCAAATCTGAACAACCTGGACGAACACAAATACACCAGCCCAAACAAAAAAAAAGCAAAGTATGGTTGCCCATTCTACTCGTACCAAACCAATAAAATGGAGAAGTTGTGTGTGCATTTATTATTGCTGCAGCATATATGCTCAGATGGATTTTGACAGACGCAAAACCTTAACGTGAGATAATTGTGGTTCTTAATACTGATTGGCTGAATCGTGTGAAAAAAACAGTGCCTGCAATCCAGTGCAATTGCCTGCAATGGATTTACATTGGGGAAAGACTGTGCCCTTTAAATATTGTTATTAAGCATGCTGCCAACAATGATATAGGCATTGACTATTTAAATCTGTGTTTCCTGTCCATCTTCAGACCTAAACATATGCTCTGCCCTGCACCACGGGCCCTATTACATTCTTGGTGCTAACGTTAGTGCTCACCTGCGTGAGCGTTAACGTTAGCCCTGGTGGCCCTAACGCCGGCCACCCATATTACAATCCAAACGCTAACGGGTTTAAAAACCTTTAACGTTTGGTACCTTGCGCTTTTCAGCGCAAGGTTACTGTACTTTGCGCTCCCTATACTTAACATGGGGAGCGCAAAGTGTTAATTAGCATTAGGATTACAATATACTAACGCTAATTACCGTCCGGCTGTGGTTAGCAGAAAGTTAACCACAGCCGGGACTTGGTGCTAACGGATTCCGCTGCAGCAGAAACCGTCAGCACCAGCCAAACCCCATCCACCCACAATAAAATCGCATACTCACCTCCTATCCCACAGTGAGGACCAACAGCCTCCTTTGGCCGCCAGGAGCAGGGAGAGACTGGGGGAAGAAGTCCCCCATTCACCACCTGCGGATCACTACGCCGACCTGCTGGATCTTGCGAGGCGAAATCTGACAGGTCATACGACTGGCGCCGTCTGCCTCAATGGAGTCCTATGGACTCCATGGAGGAGATGCATGTGGCGGTGCTTAGCGCTACCGTGTGCATCCGGGGGCTTAGCGGGCGATAACGATGCAGGCAGCTTTTTTAGTGCCTGCATTGTAATTATAGAGCTAAAATGGGGACGCAAAAGAGAAACCTGCAGGCGCAGACTTTTCTCCCTAGCGTCCCCGTTTTAGCGCGATGACTGTAATAGGGCCCCAAGAGTTTTGTGTGATTTCAACTATTTGTTCTCCAAGCGTCTCTAATAAAGGTGTATTCAGACGGCAATACCCATCATTTAACACATACTATATATATATGCTTTCACACAAAAAATTAAAGGGACACGATACACCTTGACAACTTTAGCTTTTAAAAATGATCAGACTGTGTGGAGTGCTACCCCCCCCTCTCAAATTCCCAGCTGCCGATTACTGTATCAGTTACTGATGACGTCAGCACACTCTGCGTGTTTGTATCAACCTCTCTCAAAGCGCTCCCGATAGTGAGCGTCCCGAGAGAAACAGCCGATGGATTGATTCTGACTTCCAATCAATCAATAGCTCATCGCATGCGCTACAGATCTTGTGTACATATGCTGTAAATTCAGAGCCATGTGCAACTTACCTAGGTACACAAGCTGCGTAGAAAAGCTTCAGAGACTTCCACGTTTAGGAAAGCGCTGAGTTGACAGGGATGAGCAACATGCACTGAGGAAGAAACCCTGAGGTCTAAAACTATAAAGCTTTGGACAAGATACCACTGATAAGCAATGGCATGTAGAGCTCAGCATAGTGGGAATAGTAGTGCAACATTCACACTGTTATACTCAGGGGTGTATTTACGCTCCGTGATCTGCCAATCATTTCACGATAATCAAAAATGTACAACAGATATAAATATATGTATCTCGGATATAGTAATCAATATAGCAGCAATCTCTACTTACCCTGCGAGAATAAATGCTGGAGTTGGACTCTTTGTCTTGGCTTATTGATTTTACAGGTGACCCTCTCAAGCAGGAACAATCCTAAAATAACAAAAACGCTTTTACTTGCGGCGTCCAGACCCGAGATCAGTGGCTGACCTTAGACGCTTCAGAGTTACTAGAACTACATCCTCCATGAGGCTACGGCAGCCAAGGTATCATGGGAAAAGTAGTTCTAAAATCACTGACGGTGCCAAATTTAACCAACACAGCCCGAGCTCACTGCACGTCTATTCACCTGGGATTTGCATTTTGTCATATTTCCTTTCTATTGAACCCAAGACAACGCTTTCAAACCTTGGAACCCCAGAAGTTTCAGAACTGCATACTAGGGAAGCCCCAATACTAGTATCTCTACCGATACCGCCCTCGATACCTGGAAGCCGGCGCTGGGCTGGCATGCCTGTATACGAGTGGATGGGGCAGCTGTCGGAATGCATTAAAAGCATTTGGCCAGCGTTCCCCTCCTGTTGGCCACGTTACCGAGCAGTGGCCAGGAAACTGATTGCGTGGGTAATCAGGTAGACCTGATGAATTCTGGTGCTCCTTTTTGGAGACGTGGACAGACAGCCAGACATTATCTGAGTGCTGAACCCGTCAAGGAGCCGGCCACCGTCATGCACAGCACAATGCCTCTTGCGACTATCAGGCACAGGTTTGTTGCACTAGTCCCTGTCATCAATACTGCAACGAGGTAAGAAGTGCGGGCAGTCTTTTCTACCCCTTCCTAATCCCAGACAGCTCCCCTCTGCCCCATGATGCTCCCCTCTGCCCCATGATGCTCCATTCTGCCCCATGATGCTCCATTCCGCCCCATGATGCTCCATTCCGCCCCATGATGCTCCATTCCGCCCCATGATGCTCCATTCCGCCCCATGATGCTCCATTCCGCCCCATGTTGCTCCATTCTGCTGCACGATGCTCCATTCTGCTGCACGATGCTCTATTCTGCCCCATGATGCTCCATTCTGCTGCACGATGCTCCATACTGCCCCATTCTGCAGACTTGTGGACCGGATAAAACGAAGGAGAACCAATGAGCTGAAACCGGATCTGCACAGGGAGCTCTTCTTCAATCCATATGGAAGCTTGTGGGGCACAGGGGTTGGCATTGTGAGGGAGATAAGTCTAAATAATGAAATGGGCCGGTTAACTAGAATTGGGTTTGCAATGCATAAAATGGGGGCTGTTCAATGGCAAAATAAACTAAAGGGGGCTGAAATGTGAACATCTCCACCTTGGGACCTATCCACTCCATCAGGGTTATTCAAAAAGATCCGAATGGCTGCCGAAAGGGAACCGAATGCTGAAAATCAGCGTTCGGTTACCTTTCTTGGCCATTCGGCTATCCAGAGAGCAGGCAATTCGCCAAATCCTGACGAATTGCTTGCACATACGGTGCCTGTTCGAGGGCAGTGAAATCCCCATAAAAAAGCACTGCTTCAGCTATTCAGAGAACACAAACCAGCAGTGAAAGGTTCCCCTAATGCCCTGCCATTCGGTGGTTTAATTCGGCAGGTTTATTCAGGCGAATCCCATAGGCTTCAATATTAAAAATATTCCTGTTTTAATTCAATATCTAATAAACCATTAATTATAAAATTCTGCAGTAAAGAGTCGCTTTATTTATAGATTTTTTAGGATATTTTAAGCATTTCTGTGGATTTTTTTAAAAAAAAACAAAGTCCGATTTTTTTTTTTTATATAAAGTTTACTTATTTTTTCTGTAACAGCCCTTTTTATTATCATTCATTGGATCATATGTAAATTTCAGACATTTTCGCTCAGTACTTTCTTTGCAAACAGCGTTTCACTTTTCAAACGTTCAAGCAAACTGTTTTGCTAATTTATTTACTGCCTTCGTCTGCGGTGTCGGCTTTTTCCGGCGGCTGCGCTGTGTGTGATCGGCTCAGGGGCGGATCCAGACCCCAGTCTCGGGAGGGGCATTCTACCAATTTTGGCTAGACAGGGCCCTGGGTATGGCAAATTTGCAAGGACCCCACCTGGACCCATTAACACCTTAACCACTTCACTGCTACGGACGCGCTCAGCGCGTCCAACCGCAGGTAGCGTTCCATGCAGTGGACGCGCTGAGCGCGTCCTCTCTCTGGGGCCAGCGTTCGGCCGGGTTCCGGCCGATCGCTGGCCCCCCCGGTGCGGGCTGACATCCTCGATGTCAGCCCAGCACCCGGAACCGCCGCCGGAGTAATTAGGTGTCATCGCGGGGGCGCGATGACACCTAATTTAGGCGCCCCCCCCCCGCATGTGCGGAGGAGGTGCTTGAGAGGGAGGTGGGGGAGGTCCTTCGGACCTCTCTCCCTCCCGATCGGCGGCGTGCAGGGGGTTAACCCAGGCACCGTTTGGAAGGGCACAGCCTGCCCTTCCAAATGGTACCTGGCATTAACCCCATGGGGGCCGGATCACGAATCGGCGCTGAAAAGCGCCGGTTCGTGATCCTTTCCCGGAGCTGGCCAACATCTTGGATGTTTTTGGTTTGTTAATGCAGCAGTATTGTTCCCATTTCAATTATAATGTGAACAATGATGCTGCACTAACGATTTTTGTATGCGGTGCGCTTGTTAAAAATCGCATAACTTTCCCCAAAAAAAGGTAACGAGACCCCATCTCTAATTTTTTTAACAAGCGCACCCCATACAAAATATAACCGCAATTGCTCGCATGTTAAAATGTGAAAAAAAACCACTTTACACGTTGTAAATTATTGAAAATTCATATTATTATTGCATTTTTTGTTATAATATACAGACAGGTCATGACGTATACATATAATAATGACATATTATGAATCTGCCGAGTCTGACGGAAAGAACGAAGAACGATACATAATATGTCTGGGTCATATACTAAAATAAGCCTTCAAAACACGTTTAAACATGATGAGCGAAACCAGTAAAAATGAGCTCAGCACAGGGGCGGGAAAAGCCTCAGCAGCGAAAGGGTTAAGGACCAATGACAAAACTGTTTTGTTGTAAATGCATTGACTTTAAAGACCCTTGGTCCTTAAGGGGTTAATGGGGTATTATGTTGTAGTAACCCTTATTGAAATCTCTAGTAAAATAAGCATTTTAGCAATTGAAACTGTTTAGTACAAATTATTTATTCAAACGTTTTCCTGAACCTTATCTTCCGTGTTCACACGAAGGGATAGGAGTTTTCTGCTGTCCAGTGCAGAAGCTTAGGGTGCAGGACCTTAGGGTGCACCAGCTAAAGGACATTGAAATTTCCATTCAAAGCACTGAATTGTGAACCATTTGTTCACCTGGCACCTGCTGGGTAAAGCACAGAACAGGAGACGCATAGGAACAATTCCTATGTGATCCCATTGCAGCACGAATAGCAGAAAACCAGGGAGGCTGCCTGCAGCCACTCGTACAGACGTTCCGTGTATTAAAGTGGCCTGGGTCACAAGGGGACTGATAGGTGCAATGAGCGGGAACATGGAGACACAGGCAGCAGCTCTAGCAGATATCAGCCGGATTTGCATGGCAACTGCCAACCCTAGGGACCAGCCGCGTGTGTGCACATTGTATATTAGATTGTAAGCTCTTGAGCACAGTCCTCACTCCTCCTGTTCCGTGTGTGTAATGTGTATGTAGATTTGTTATTCTGTCTCCCCCATTGTACAGCGCTACAGAACTTGGTGCTTTATAAATACTAGTAGTAACTGTATATGTGTGCACACCTTACAGATATATATATATATATATATGTGTATACATACATAAACAATATATTGTGTTAAATAAATCCTAGGTGTTTTCTTTGTAAGAGCTACCAAGTTATTTGATCAATTGTGCACCAGATCAAACACAGTATTTTCCTTTTTCAGGGATTTTTACACCTTCAATGTTGTGCAACTACTTATCCCACAGTGCTACTATCTGGCTGCCTGAGTATTGTGGGATCTGTAGTTACAACACATGCAGGTCCTTAGAACAAATCAGCAAAATCAACAAATCAATGGAAATAAAAGCTATTTTGCCTTTTTCTTTAACCAAATCTAGACACACACACACACACTATACATGAACAAAATGCTCCCTTCTGATATACTTGCTTCTTCCTGGGGAGTGGGAATCCAGCAGCTCTGTCCTCCTATAACAGCAGCACATGGCACAGTCTGCACTTCCTGTCACCGCTCTCCCCCTACACACAGAGGAACCTCCCGGTCATGTGATCACACAGCCCTGACTCATCTATGTTTACAGAGCCATCACAGCAGCAGGTACTTTAGTTTATCGGCAAGGAGGTGAGGATGGGAGGGAGCCTTGGGGTTGGTAATATTTTCTCGGGGGAGGGGGGCAATTGCCTCGATGCCCCCCCCCCTGATCCGCCCCTGGATCGGCTCCTGCTCGGGTTTTTCCGGCGTCTTCGATGGGTTAATCCAGATGTTTTTGCGGGTTTTCGACATGCATTCGCCAGGTTTTTGCGGTGACTTTTCGTCGGGTTTGCGGCAGCTTTTCGCTGCGCTTCGACGGCCCTGTGGTGCTTGCTGAATACACCACAGGGTTGCCAAAATGGGATTGCCGAATGGTACCGAATTGAAGAGAAGGAAAAGTCACTGAACGTGCGATGACTTTTCGATTCTCTTTGAATTACCCTGCATGTGATTAAAACCTATACAGGTCTATTCAAAGAAAGGTGAAACTCTGGAGAATGACTGGAGAAGTGAAAATTCGAGGTCAAAATACCCAAACCAGAAAAATTCTCTCCTTTATCTCACATTCCAAATCGGCTATTTGGTCTAGATTCTTCTCTTCTCCTGACAGTTCTCCTGGTTTTCACCTCTCTCTGAATAACCCTAATAGTTTTGTATCCTCTAAAGATAGATGATGCATCCATAAAGTTCTTATCATCACACATGGTGGGCATGTCCCATGGTGGAGAGGGTTTGGAAAGAGGTCCATAGTTACTATGCTATTAAAAGTACAAATGAAATCTAAGCACGTGATAGACATTAAAGGGACGCTACCACCAAAAAATGAAATGTTCTTATTGTGTTAATTTTATAGTCCTTATATTTTACATGTGATTTGCTTATCTCTTGTATGTTTAGCAAAGAAAATATTTTATTCTATGTATCACTGGGTGCAGACATTTTGTGATATTTTGTGCTACAGTTACAAGAATTTATAAAGTGCCAACAAATTCCTGCTTTATATTCTAGTTGCAGCACCCAGGGCCGGATTAAGAGTATCATGGGCCTGGTGCTGAGGATTTTGGTGGGCCTTTTTAAGATAATTAGGCAACAATTGGTCCGCACTGCTTTCTCGTTTAGAGAGTCGGGCGGCGCACTGTGCGTCTGTCACGCTATGCCAATGTCAGAGCGACTGGGAAACCTGACTGGTGACTCTGATGTGGTGTGCTATGATGCACAGCAGGACTTACAGTGCACTGGGCCCCTCCTCCAGCCCACCTACATAACTGATGTGCTGTGTGCTGCAGGGGACGGCTTGAGTTCAAGAGTCATCCAGCAGCATCAAATGACGCTCCAACTGGTGGGCGGGCCAGGTGTGGCCCATAACTACTGGGTGTGCTATGCCATCCTGCAGCATTTAGACCCACCCACCGCGGGGACGGCATAGTGCGCCCTGCGGTGTTAAGAGGTTAAGACAGCACAGAAAAATAAGCTTAAACTAAACAAATAAAACTCACAGTAATGTGCAGTGTGTATGAGCGTATCACAGAGCTCCACAGCAATAAAACTCATAGTAATGTGTGGTGTGTACACGCGTGTCACGGAGCTCCACAGCAATAAAACTCACAGTAATGTGCAGTGTGTATGAGCGTATCACAGAGCTCTACAGCAATAAAACTCACAGTAAACCACACCTCCACCAAATGTTCCCCCTAGTGTCACCTGATTGTTGGAGATGCCACAATGATATTGGCTCTATGGTGCATATCTGGTGGAGCTGCCCTTTTATCCGGCCGTTCTGGTCAATCATTCACAAAATCACTACTGAATTTGTAGATCTTCCTCTGGCGTTTACCCCTGCAACCATGCTCCTGCATCATATCACCCTTTTGACTCACACTTACAGACACTCATTTGTAATTCGCATTCTTAATGTGGCCAAGGGCGTCCTCCCTCTATTTTGGACCCAAAGTGCTAGCCCCCCCCCGCCCCTTATCCCTGTGGATATCCAGAATGGAAGAACTCCATACACTGGAACAATTGATCTTTGCCGCTTCCGATAATTCAGACAAGTACATAGAGATATGGTCCAGGTGGATTTTGATTTCTTCCACGTCACGTTTCAAGGCCTTGCTTACCCCGCCTGGTAACACCTCCTAGAGTCGAGAGTCCTAGCCTTACCCGCCCTACCTTTTCCCCTTATTTCCCCACCATCTGCTCCACCCCCTGTTTAACTATTTTCTTACCTGTTTATAGACATGAGCGCACAGGCGGCTGAAAAATATTTCTTTAGTCTCTACGTCGCCGGGTCAATCCTAGCTTAAAGTATAGTATGCTGTAGACTGCTTAGCTTTCAGTTTATGGTATTGATGTTACGTATTTTTACTATCATTTATAATTTGGATAACACCTGATGTTACATATATTCTACATACCATGATTTAACCGGATCCTACTGAATATATTTCATGCATACAGACCTGCGAGTCTGCAGTTTTACTTTATCCTTGAAAACTTAAATAAACATTTATTTACAAAAAAAACACTCACAAATAATTATATACAAAAATAAATTATATAATCGATAAAATTACATACAATCCAGGAATTCCACACATAAAAGTAAAAAAAAAATGCTATGACTGACGTGTTTATATTACAGTTGATTTTAATATAGAATTATAATATTTTAATAAAATTACATATAAAAATTCTATATTAAGATAAATATTATTGAAATAATTCTGTAAAAAAATAATTAAAATATACATGTTTCCCCTTCCCAAATTTGCATTTTTTTTTACAGAGGGGGATAATTCTCTGGGGACCAAGTGGGAACAGCTACCAGCTCTGTGGGGTAGATTGGAAAGGGAGTTAAATCCTTCCAGCTCTGCAGGTTGGGGTTAAATTCTTCCATTCTATCTCTGCAGGGAGGGGAGGTTTGGCGAGGGGTTACATCTTCCGAGTTCTACAGCAAATGGGTTAAATCCAGGGGTCAAGTCCTGGGGAAAAAAAGTGAGGGAACTCACCCACGAATTCCACAACCCCTATTACCTGAAGAAAAAATATACAGTTGTGTTCAAAATTATTCAACCCCCAATGCTGTAAAGGGTTTTAGGGAATTTAGTGTACATTTGTAATTGTATTCAGAATGAAATCCTACAAGGACTTTTTAAAGAACCATATGCAACTAAAATGACATCAATTGGTTTTGTAACACAGTAGTAAATGTTTCTTTTGTGAATTCTTCATTGACACAATTATTCAACCCCTTAAAGACTACGACTCTGAAGAACAGAGGTTCATTCAAGTGTTTTCAATCAGGTATTGAAAACACCTGTGGATGTCACGGAGCAGCAATAAAGCATAATAAGCACCAATTAGGCAGCTTTAAAATGACTGTGATACTCAGCTCCTTCTAGACATTTACTGGTGTGGTTACAAACATGGTGAAGTCAAGAGAATGGTCCAGGAAGACAAGAGAAGAGGTGATTACTCTTCACAGGAAGGGCAATGGCTATAAGAAGATTGCAAAGATTTTAAACATACCAAGAGAGACCATAGGAAGCATCATTCGCAAATTCAAGGCAAAGGGCACTGTTGAAATGCTACCTGGTCGTGGCAGAAAGAAGATGCTGACTTCGACTGCTGTGCGCTACCTGAAGCGTAGAGTGGAGAAAAGTCCCCGTGTGACTGCTGAGGAACTGAGAAAAGATTTGTCAGATGTGGGTACTGAAGTTTCAGCTCAGACAATACGGCGCACACTGCGTAATGAAGGCCTCCATGCCAGAACTCCCAGGCGCACCCCCTTGCTGTCTCCAAAGAATAAGAAGAGTCGACTGCAGTATGCCAAAAGTCATGTGGACAAACCACAGAAGTTTTGGGATAGTGTTCTGTGGACTGATGAAACAAAATTAGAACTGTTTGGGCCCATGGATCAACGCTATGTTTGGAGGAGGAAGAACAAGGCCTATGAAGAAAAGAACACCTTGCCTACTGTGAAGCATGGCGGGGGGTCAATCATGCTTTGGGGCTGTTTTGCTTCTGCAGGTACAGGGAAGCTTCAGCGTGTGCAAGGTACCATGAATTCTCTTCAGTACCAGGAGATATTGGATGACAATGTGATGCAGTCCGTCACAAACCTGAGGCTTGGGAGACGTTGGACCTTTCAACAGGACAATGATCCCAAGCATACCTCCAAGTCCACTAGAGCATGGTTGCAGATTAAAGGCTGGAACATTTTGGAGTGGCCATCGCAGTCACCTGACTTAAATCCAATTGAGAACCTCTGGTGGGACTTAAAGAAATCAGTTGCAGTGCGCAAGCCTAAGAATGTGACTGAACTGGAGGCTTTTGCCCATGACGAATGGGCGAAGATACCCGTAGATCGCTGCAAGACACTTGTGTCAAGCTATGCTTCACGTTTAAAAGCTGTTATAACTGTAAAAGGATGTTGTACTAAGTACTAAGATTGAATGTCACTTGGGGGTTGAATAAAACTGATAATGATGTGAGCACAGAAAAGACATTTGTGGTTATTTCATTATAAATGTTATGTTATATTTGTCTGACCTACACGTGCCTCTTTGATTTAATTGTAAGCAAGATGACTGAATGATCAAAATCAATGTCAAACTGGCCAAAACACTCAATTTCAGTGGGGGTTGAATAATTTTGAACACAACTGTATATATCACGAGTATAGCCGGACGAGCCGGTGATACCATTTTTATTGGGTTAACTTTACATTTAAAAGACAAGCTTTCAAGAGTGTAAACTGGAAACTATACTGATCAGTGAAAGGTATCACACTACGTACATGTATACTGGCGATTTTGGCAACTGGACTAATGCATTTTATATATAATCTATATATATATCCAGGCACAGACCCCCCAGAATTATATACACAGCACTGGACCTCCAGAATAATATACACGGCACTGGTTATATGGATATATTTTCCCAGTTCACATGGATATAATTGCCCCAGCTCTCATGGATAATGCCCCCAGCTCTCATGGATAATGCCACAGGTCTCATGGATATATGTCCCCAGGTCTCATGGATAATGCCCCCAGGTCTCATGGATATTGCCCCCAGGTCTCATGGATAATGCCCCCAGGTCTCATGGATATTCCCCCCAGGTCTCATGGATAATGCCCCCAGGTCTCATGGATAATGCCCCAGGTCTCATGGATATTGCCCCCAGGTCTCATGAATATTGCCCCCAGGTCTCATGGATAATGCCCCCAGGTCTCATGGATATTGCCCCCAGGTCTCATGGATATATGCCCCCAGGTCTCATGGATAATGCCCCAGGTCTCATGGATATATGCCCCCAGGTCTCATGGATATTGCCCCCAGGTCTCATGGATAGTGCCCCCAGGTCTCATGGATATTGCCCCCAGGTCTCATGGATAGTGCCCCCAGGTCTCATGGATAATGCCCCCAGGTCTCATGGATATGTGCCCCAGCTCTCATGGATAATGCCCCCAGGTCTCATGGATAATACCCCCAGGTCTCATGGATAATGCCCCCAGGTCTCATGGATAATGCCCCCAGGTCTCATGGATAATGCCCCAGGTCTCATGGATAGTGCCCCCAGGTCTCATGGATATTGCACACAGGTCTCATGGATAATGCCCCCAGGTCTCATGGATATATGCCCCAGCTCTCAAGGATAATGCCCCCAGGTCTCATGGATAATGCCCCCAGGTCTCATGGATATATGCCCCAGCTCTCATGGATAATGTCCCCAGGTCTCATGGACAATGCCCCCAGGTCTCATGGATAATGCTCCCAGGTCTCATGGATAATGCCCCAGGTCTCATGGATAATGCCCCCAGGTCTCATGGATATTGCCCCCAGGTCTCATGGATAATGCCCCAGGTCTCATGGATATAGCCCCCAGGTCTCATGGATATTGCCCCCAGGTCTCATGGATAATGCCCCCAGGTCTCATGGATAGTGCCCCCAGGTCTCATGGATATTGCCCCAGGTCTCATGGATATATGCCCCAGCTCTCATGGATAATGCCCCCAGGTCTCATGGACAATGCCCCCAGGTCTCATGGATAATGCTCCAAGGTCTCATGGATATATGCCCCAGCTCTCATGGATAATGCCCCCAGGTCTCATGGATAATGCCCCCAGGTCTCATGGATAATGCCCCCAGGTCTCATGGATATTGCCCCCAGGTCTCATGGATAATGCCCCAGGTCTCATGGATATAGCCCCCAGGTCTCATGGATATTGCCCCCAGGTCTCATGGATAATGCCCCCAGGTCTCATGGATAATGCCCCCAGGTCTCATGGATATTCCCCCCCCAGGTCTCATGGATAATGCCCCCAGGTCTCATGGATAATGCCCCAGGTCTCATGGATATTGCCCCCAGGTCTCATGAATATTGCCCCCAGGTCTCATGGATAATGCCCCCAGGTCTCATGGATAATGCCCCCAGGTCTCATGGATATTGCCCCCAGGTCTCATGGATATATGCCCCCAGGTCTCATGGATAATGCCACCAGGTCTCATGGATATATGCCCCCAGGTCTCATGGATATTGCCCCAGGTCTCATGGATAGTGCCCCCAGGTCTCATGGATATTGCCCCCAGGTCTCATGGATAGTGCCCCCAGGTCTCATGGATAATGCCCCCAGGTTTCATGGATATGTGCCCCAGCTCTCATGGATAATGCCCCCAGGTCTCATGGATAATACCCCCAGGTCTCATGGATAATGCCCCAGGTCTCATGGATAATGCCCCAGGTCTCATGGATAGTGCCCCCAGGTCTCATGGATATTGCACACAGGTCTCATGGATAATGCCCCCAGGTCTCATGGATATATGCCCCAGCTCTCAAGGATAATGCCCCAGGTCACATGGATAATGCCCCCAGGTCTCATGGATATATGCCCCAGCTCTCATGGATAATGTCCCCAGGTCTCATGGACAATGCCCCCAGGTCTCATGGATAATGCTCCCAGGTCTCATGGATAATGCCCCAGGTCTCATGGATAATGCCCCCAGGTCTCATGGATATTGCCCCCAGGTCTCATGGATAATGCCCCAGGTCTCATGGATATAGCCCCCAGGTCTCATGGATATTGCCCCAGGTCTCATGGATAATGCCCCCAGGTCTCATGGATAGTGCCCCCAGGTCTCATGGATATTGCCCCCAGGTCTCATGGATAATGCCCCCAGGTCTCATGGATAATGCCCCCAGGTCTCATGGATATTGCCCTCAGGTCTCATGGATAATGCCCCAGGTCTCATGGATATAGCCCCCAGGTCTCATGGATATTGCCCCCAGGTCTCATGGATAATGCCCCCAGGTCTCATGGATAGTGCCCCCAGGTCTCATGGATAATGCCCCCATGTCTCATGGATAGTGCCCCCAGGACAGGTCTCATAGAATGCCCCCCAGCGTTTCATGGATAGTGCCCCCAGGACAGGTCTCATGGAATGCCCCCCAGCGTTTCATGGATAATGCCCCCAGCTCACCTCTCTGCGCCCGGCGGCCGCGTGCTTCCTGTTAGAACGGCCGCTGACAGGAAGTGCAGCCGCTCGCCTGGGATCGATGAAACAGCCAGGCGAGCGGCTCCACTTCCTGTCAGCGGGCCGTTCTAACAGGAAGCACGCGGCCGCCGGCAATGTGCGGCGGCCGCCTGCTCCAGCCTTTCGGGCTCGGGCCACAGCGGGAAGCTGTGTGTCAGCGGTTCCAGAAACCCAGTCAAGCTGTGTGTCAGCGGTTCCAGAAACCCAGTCAAGCTGTGTGTCAGCGGTTCCAGAAACCCAATCAAGCTGTGTGTCAGCGGTTCCAGAAACCCAGTCAAGCTGTGTGTCAGCGGTTCCAGAAACCCAGTCAAGCTGTGTGTCAGCGCTTCCAGAAACCCAGTCAAGCTGTGTGTCAGCGCTTCCAGAAACCCAGTCAAGCTGTGTGTCAGCGGTAACAGAGCCTCATTGCCTCCCACTGTGCCCATGTCCCTCAGTGGTTCCAATACTGTCATGTCATGTGACATGGTCACACCTGTTAAGTCTCGCTCTAGGAGGAGACGTAAAAAGGGGACCAGCTCTAGTCGCATTGGGTCCGAGGATGCCACTCTAAGCCCAGGGTCCGAGAATATCACGCTCCTTTCCGAGTCTGATAAGGCTGTATTCCTAGCTTACCTTGAGGAATCTCAGCAATCAGGTAGTCTGGTTGGTAAAATGTTTTCCAAACGGAAGAATGTTCCTGAGGGATTC
Source organism: Leptobrachium leishanense (assembly GCA_009667805.1). Taxonomy (NCBI): domain Eukaryota; kingdom Metazoa; phylum Chordata; class Amphibia; order Anura; family Megophryidae; genus Leptobrachium; species Leptobrachium leishanense. The sequence continues at coordinate 42,397 of RXON01002131.1, read as the reverse complement.
TCCTTCTGGGTTACTGGTCCGGGAGGCACACTGGGTTGTGTTCCAGCGATTCCCTAGTCTAATGGAGCATTTTGCTGAATATTCAGATGACTCAGAGAACTGAGTGTCTTGTTTTTTAGATTTTTGTAGGTGCCCTGAGGTCACCTTTTTTGGAGGGGGCTACTGTCACGTTCCCACGTTCCAACCCTGTCTCCCTGCCCTCTGTATTCCTTATGTCTGTGTTTCCATGTGTTTCCCTGTGCTGCTTTCCCTGACATGCAGCTCAGGGGTTAAGTTCATTGCTCGTTGAGCTTCTGCTGGTGATATGGGCTGATTACTCCCCTATATAAAGCCATGGGCCCATATCACCATGCTCTTGCATCCTGGTTCACTTCAGCTACAGATTTGTTCCTGAGAGCTCCCTGTTATTCTATCCTAGTTCTTTCTCAGTGTTTCCCCCTTGTCTGAGTTCTAGGTTTCTGATTGACTTCCTGGTATTGACCCTCTGTCTTGGCTGACGGATTTTCTCTGGTGCTATATCCCCGCTTTGGCTCAAGGTATACGTTTTGGTTTTGACCCCTGGCTTATTTATTGACCACTCTTCTGGACATCCCTAGCTGTTCTGTGCATATCGTATTATATGTTGTGTATCCCTGTAGACCACGGCTTTAGTATATTGAAGTCCTTCCCTGCAAGTTTTTGAGTATATCTCCTTTAGGTGTCTGTGTTATTCCCAGGACTCTGCACGGCTACAAGGTAACCTTTTTCCATTAGTGCAGATTCGGCCACTCTAAGAACCGATCTATCAGTATAGGGCTCCTTCGGTATTAGCCGTGCAGAGGTCCCCAGTGTCTACTGTGGTTTATTTACTTATCCTGAACGTTGTGTCACGCATCTCTGCATATAGCGGCTTTTCCTCTAACCTGGGCCCTACTTGGCGCATGCTAGGTACCGCCATTGTGGCTGAGCGTGACAGGAAGCAGTTACATCCTCCCTTTTCTGCAGTGAACTCTACAGGCAGGGACTGATTGGGGAGGAGGTAAGTTCCCCCCCCCAGCTCTACAGGAAGGGGAGGATTGGGGAGGGGTTAAATCCCCCGCAGTTGAAGTTCTACAGGGAGGATTGATGAAGGGGTTAAATCCTCCTCTTCAGTCCTTCCAGATTTAACAACCTCCACAATCCTTCCAAAACTACAGGGAAGTGGTTAAATCCCACCTTTCTGCAGGGAGAGGAATGGTTTAACTCCTACTTCTGTAAGGAAGGGGGTTGGGGAGGGGGTTAAATTCTCCCCCCCAATCATCCCGAGATTTTTAACCCCCTAACCTGCAGAGCCGGAAGGATTGGAAAGGGGTTATATCTTCACTTTTCTGCAGGGGGGAGGAATTATACAGCTGGCTCACTCACCACTGCTCAGCCTCCGTCTGTCTGGGTCCCCTCTCTCCTGCCTTCACACGCAACAGCAGCACGTTGTAGGAGGCGTTGCCACCTCTCAGTGCAGCCTGCTGGTGGCAGAAGGCAGGCCAGGATGATTTCTTTTTCTACTGCCAGGCAGCTTCCGAACCTGTCCCTGTAAGCGACAGCGTGGTTCTCACTCTGTCTCGGCCACACTCACGTGATCTCAGTCATGTGGCCAAGAGAGAGAGCTGCATGGGCACATAGAAGTGACGCGTTCAGAAGTGGCCTGTCGGCCGGTGATTTTGACAAATTGCCAATTTTGGCAGACCACCGGCCAGCGGATCATCCTCTTAGCTGTGGGCCTATTTTCAGGTAGGGGCCTGGAGCGGCCGCTCCATCCGCACCAACCATAATCCGGCCCTGGCAGCCCCCACCCTAATACTTGATCCTGACATACAAGATAAAACACATACATAAGCGCTGTCTCCACATCTCCATTCCCTATACACTGGCAAGAAAAAGTATGTGAACCCTTTGGGATTACGTGGAGTTTTGCATGAATTGGTCTTAAAATGTGCTGTGATCTTCATCTAAGTCACAACAATTTGAAAAACACAGTCTGCTTAAAATAATACAACACAAACATTATATGTTTTCATGTGTTTATTGAACATAACATGTAAACATTCACAGTGCAGGGTGGAAAAGGTATGTGAACCCCTAGCCTAATGACTTCTCCAAAAGTTAATTGGAGCCAGGAGTGAGCCAACCTTGAGTCCAATCAGTGTGATATTATTGGATGTGTTGCTGAAACCTGTCCTGCTCTTTAAAAACACACACCAGTTTTGGGTTTACTGGTTTCAAGAAGCACTACCTGATGTGAACCATGCCTCGCGGAAAAGAGCTCTCAGAAGACCTACGATCAAGAATTGTTGACTTGCATGAAGCTGGAAAGGGTTACAAAAGTAACTCCAAAAGCCTTGATGTTCATGTGTCCACGGTAAGACAGACTTCTACAAATGGAGAAAGTTCAGCACTGTTGCTACTATCCCTAGGCGTGGTCGTCCTGTAAAGATGACTGCAAGAGCACAGCGCAGAATGCTTAATGAGGTAAAGTAGAATCCTAGAGTGTCAGCTAAAGACTTACAGAAATCTCTGGCACATGCTAACATTTTTGTTGACACATCTACAATAAGGAAAACATTAAACAAGAATGGAGTACATGGGAGGACACCACGGTGGAAGCCATTGCTGTCCAAAAAGAATATTGCAGCACGTTTGAAGTTTGCAAAAGAGCACCTGGATGTTCCACAGCACTACTGGCAAAATATTCTGTGGACAGATGAAACCAAAATTGAGTTGTTTGGAAAAAACACACAACACTTTGTGTGGAGAAAAAAAGGCACAGCACACCAACATCAAAATCTCATCCCCACTGTAAAACATGGCGGAGGGAGCATCATGGTTCGGGGCTGCCTTGCTGCCTCAGGGCCTGAAAGGATTGTTGTCATTGATGGAAAAATGAATTCCAGAGTTTATCAAGACATTTTGCAAGAAAACGTAAGACCATCTGTCCGCCAACTGAAGCTCCGCAGAGGATGGGTGATACAAAAGGACAATGACCCAAAGCATACAAGTAATTCAACAAAAGAATGGCTTCAACAAAACAAAATACGCCTTCTGGAGTGGCCCAGTCAGATTCCTGACCTCAACCCGATTGAAATGCTGTGGCATGACCTTAAGAGAGGGATTCACACCAGACATCCCAAGAATATTGCTACACTGAAACAGTTTTGTGAAGAGGAGTGGTCCAAAATTACTCCAGATCGTTGTGCAGGTCTGATCTGCAACTACAGGAAACGTTTGGTTGAGGTTATTGCTGCCAAAGGAGGGTCAACCAGTTATTAAGTCCAAAGGTTCACATACTTTTTCCACCCTGCACTGTTAATGTTTACATGTTCTGTTCAATAAAAACATGAAAACATATCATGTTTGTGTTGTATTATTTTAACCCTTTAACGCCGCAGAACGTTCCTGTCACGGTGGCAGTACCACCAGGCACGCACCACCCTATACTTGCCCTCCGATCCTTGGAAGTGGTCTGTCTGTAAATATATAACCCTAGGAATATAACGCGCAGGAAGGTGAGGTCAAGGTTCCTGAGAGAAGCCCCTATATGCAGAGATGCACTGTAAACTGCAAGGGCAGGTGAAAGCAACACAGGGTTAACTAAAGACCTCTGTACGGCAATACCAAAGATTACCCTGCACTGAAAGGCCGGTCTTTAGGAAAGTATTACCTTGAAGCCGTACAGAGTCTTTTGTTGTATGCAGATGACAGGGTTTCTTGGAAACGGTACTGACAAGGAATATAATATAGAGGAGTCACATAGAGGAAAGCCAAAGGTCATAACCAGAGAAAGTACGTCATATAGGATACAGGAATCAGAACCAGAAGGGAAGTCAGCCAAGCCAAAATCAGTAACCGGGGAATCTGAATGGAACATAAACAGCAAAACAAAATAGAGCAATAGACAGAACTAAATACACAGAAGGAACTGACATAAACTGGAACAGAAATATTAGAGGCAAAAACTGAACAAGGATGAACAAACGGAGAAAATCAGGAACACAGCAAGGAGCTCTCAGGACACAGGACGCAAGGAGACCAGGCAAAGGAAAAATGACCCAGCAATGTCCTATAGGTACATTGCTCTAATATAGTCAGGGGAATCAAGGCAAGGGTAAACAGGTGAGCAGCACACAGAACACCAATTAACCCCTGGGAGGCCACCCAGGAATTGGCAGCAACAGAAACACAAGGGAAAAAACACAATATACAAATACAGAGGGCAGGAAGACAGGTATGCCAGCATGGAACGTGACAGTTCCATGACGTCCTGGCGGCGGGCGTGCTTTGAAGACGCGGGGCGTACAGGTACGCCCCGCTGTCTTCAATGGGGCCGCCTCGGCCCCTCCCCGCAGCCTGCACGCGCTGACTCGCGGCGCGCGTCATTGGCTGCACAGGGACGGCCTGAATTCAAGCCGTCCCCTGCAGCCAATGATGCGCACTGCACGCCGGCTGCGGGGAGGGCCCGAAATTAGTGCTGCGCAACGGCACCTGTCGGCGAGGCGTACCTGTACGCCTCGCCGGCAAATTTAAACACCTTAAGGGCGCCACCCCTGCGTCCTTAAGGGGTTAAGTAGACTGTGTTTTACAAATTGTTGTGAGTTAGATGAAGATCAGAGCACATTTTATGACCAATTCATGGAAAACTCCACGTAATCCCAAAGGGTTCACATACTTTTTCTTGCCACTGTATATTCTTTGCTGCAAAAAAAAATCAAAAAAATTAAAGGGACACGATACACCTTGACCACTTTAGCTTTTAAAAATGATCAGACTGTGTGGAGTGCTACCCCCCTCTCAATTTCCCAGCTGCCGATTACTGTATCAGTTACTGCGTGTATCACCCTCTCTCAAAGCGCTCCCGATAGCGAGCGTCCCGAGAGAAACAGCCGATGGATTGATTCTGACTTCCAATCAATCAATAGCTCATCGCATGCGCTACAATGGGGGCTGTTCAATGGCAAAATAAACTAAAGGGGGCTGAAATGTGAACATTTCCACCTTGGGACCTATCCACTCCATCAGGGTTATTCAAAGAGATCCGAATGGCTGCCGAAAGGGAACCGAATGCTGAAAATCAGCGTTCGGTTACCTTTCTTGGCCATTCGACTATCCAGAGAGCAGGCAATTCGCCAAATCCTGGCGAATTGCCTGCACATACGGTGCCTGTTCTGTGCCTGTTCGAGGGCAGTGAAATCCCCATGAAAATGCACTGCTTCGGCTATTCAGAGAACACAAACCAGCAGTGAAAGGTTCCCCTAATGCCCTGCCCTTCGGTGGTTTAATTCGGCAGGTTTATTCAGGCGAATCCCATAGGCTTCAGTGTTAAAAATATTCCCGTTTTAATTCAATATCTAATAAACCATTCATTATAAAATTCTGCAGTAAAGAGTCGCTTTATTTATAGATTTGTTTAGGATTTTTTAAGCATTTTTGTGGATTTTTTTTAAAAAAGAATCCGATTTTTTTATTTTTAACTTTATTTTTTTTTTTCTGTAACAGCCCTTTTTATTCTCATTCCCTGGACCTCATTCCCTGGACTTTTCGATTCTCTTTGAATTACCCTGTATGTGATAAAACCTATACAGGTCTATTCAAAGAAAGGTGACACTCCGGAGAATGTCTGGAGAAGTTAAAATTCTAGGTCAAAATACCCAAACCAGAAAAATTCTTTCCTTTATCTCACTTTCCAAATAGGCTATTTGGTCTAGATTGTTCTTTTCTCCTTCCAGTTCTCCTGGTTTTCGCCTCTCTCTGAATAACCTTATTAGTTTTGTATCCTCTAATGATAGGTGATGCATCCATAAAGGTTCTTATCATCACACAAGGTGGGCATGTCCCATGGTGGAGAGGGTTTGGAAAGAGGTCCATAGTTACTATGCTATTAAATTAATTAAAAGTACAAATGAAATCTAAGCACGTGTTAGACATTAAAGGGACGCTACCACCAAAAAATTAAATGTTCTTATTGTGTTCATTTTATAGTCCTTATATTATACATGTGATTTACTTATCTCTTGTATGTTTAGCAAAGAAAATATTTTATTCTATGTATCACTGGGTGCAGACATTTTGCGATATTTTGTGCTACAGTTACAAGAATTTATAAAGTGCCAACAAATTCCTGCTTTATATTCTAGTTGCAGCACCCACACTAATACTTGATCCTGACATACAAGATAAAACACATACATAAGCGCTGTCTTCACATCTCCATTCACTATATGTTTCCAGTCTGCAGTGATTCATTGATTAGGGTTGCGACAGGATTTGCAATTGCCGGCGCACTGATTTTCAGCAGCATTGCTGGTATTTGATCAGGTCCAGACTGGTACTTCATTTTTTGGTTACGGAGAAGTTTAGTAACGACACTGACAGGCACTGGTCTAAAACTGAATTCCTCTCTGATACAGGGTCTTTGCACGGTTGGAGGGGCCTGAACTTTGTGCGGCCTTTCTGATTGCGTGTCATTTCCTAGCTTAGCAATCAGGGTGGTGGCACATCCACATTTAATAATCATTAAAGGCATTTGCTACATCTAGGGGGAGTTGCAGGGTTTGGTTGTTTTCTTTGACAGCAGCCGGCTGGGAGTGGATGGGGGGGTGCTTGCATGTTACTTATGGTTTTCCAAAAGTTTTTAGGGTTTGATATATTATTGTTTAGATTTTCATTGAAGTATTGGGCTTTAGACATTTTTGTTTGTTTTGTGCATGCATTCCGGCATTTTTGGTATTCATAGTGATTGTTCATGGGACCAGTACTCTTGAAATTTGACCACAGTGAATCTCTAAGCTGATACATTTGTGTAAAATACTTTATAAATAAATAAATAACCTCCCAGACGCCATCAACTCTTCCCCAGTCCCTTAAGAGATCTCTATTAACAAACCTCGATACAGAATGCACCTGTAAACATGTAACACAGTGACTATATTTCCTGCGCCTGGCATCCTCCATCATTACCTCTTCACATGCCAGACTGCAGGACTTTGCTCGTGCGGCGCCAACACTATGGAATGCGCTTCCTCGCAATATCAGATTGTCCCCCAATCTGGCTTCATTTAAACGCTCCCTAAAGACCCTTCTGTTTAGGGAAGACGACCACCTGACTCCGGAACAAAACATCCAACCGACCCAAAAATGGACCTCACCTCTCCCTGCATTAACTCATCCCTGCAGTCCCCCCTCCTGTTTCTAATCCCCTCACCCATCTAGATTGTAAATTCCCACAGGAATAGGACCCTCATGTCGTAATGTATCTACTGACAGGAATACTGACCTGCCTCCTGTATGTAATGTACAATTGTCCCGTTTTTACCCATCGCACCTTTGTACAGCACTGCGGAATGTGTTGGCACTTAATAAATAATTAATATTAATAGAACTATGATCATACAACACAAAGGAAAAATGCTAATATCATAGAAAGACGAAAGATGAAAAAAAATCTCATTTATGATGTAGGTAAAAATGAAATGAATATTTTAGATTTTCTTTATATACTGTAAATACTAATTACATAAAACTCTCCTTATTTAAAGACTGAGTTGGTCTGAAGAATAGCTGTCTGCAGAAAAGTTGCGTCTTAAATATATATTTTTTAAATTAAAGGGTCTATTCAAAGAAAGGTGCACCTCAGGAGAATGACTGGAGAAGTGAAAATTCTAGGTCAAAGTAGCCAAACCAGAAAAATTCTCCCATTTATCTCACTTTCCAAATCGGCTATTTGGTCTAGATTATTCTCTTCTCCTGACAATTCTCCTGATTTTCACCTTTCTCTGAACGACCCTGTTAAATTAATATGACAAAAGAATGACGAGTGAATTAATGGTCTCACATGCATCATGTTACAGGCCTGTAAGACCATTTTACAAACACTCTCAATGTCACACACTCTGTATACAGACACTCTCACACAGATGCTGCAACTTATTGTGCCTCGTGTTTGCTGTGCCTCCTCCTCCCCCTCTTCCGCACTTAATTCCTCTGTTCGATCAGGCACCCAGGTGGAGTCAGTGACCTTATCATCATTGTCATCATCACCCCCTATCTCCTCGTCACTGGAGCTAACTTGGCAGTATGCTGCAGCTGCTGGGGCAACATGAGTGCCAGTTTTTTGTGTGTCATCAGGCACCCCCTTCCTCTAGGTTGATTATACTCCCTTCCTCAACCTCAGAGATTGAATCGGAGCACTGTACTTGCTGCGCATCCTCAAGCAGCATGTCACTCTCATTGTAGTCAAACAATTCAGCTGACTCCTCCGTGTGTGATAGCGAGACTACGGCAGGAGTAGCTGTGGACATGGAGCACTGGTGTATTTTACAAATATACAAGTAGGCACTTGGTATCCACTTTTAATATAAAGAGAGGAAAAGGCGGAGCTCTAAGAGGAAAAGCTGGAGCTTAAAGAGGAAGGGTGGGGATTAACCAGGAAGAGGTGTGCCCTTGACAGGAAGGGGTGTTTCAAATTTAAATTAGGGGGTGCACGAGTTTAGTCAGGCCTAGGGCAGCACAAAACCTAAATACACTACTGACATGGAGGCTGCATTAGATGCTTTGGCAGCTGAGGTGGACTGTAAACCACTACAAGGTTGGGGGGTTTTCTGTGGAGGTGCTGATTTATAGGTATAAGTTTGGGTTTGCAGCCTACGAGGTGTTGCACATAATTTCAACAAAATGTGCAAATGTAATAGAGAAAACAGTAGATGGTCCTGGTGGCACAGTGGTGTACTATAAATCGTATAAACCCTAGCCTGATATTAGGCCCTACAGGTGCTCGTACTAGAGTCTAAGATCTAAAAATGTCGCCAGGAACCTTCAGGTCCCGAGAGACGTTCAATTAAAAATGAGAAGTGCAAATTACAATTGATACATAAAAGCAGTAGCAAAGCCGAGAGACATGCAAGGATTGTGTATAACAATAAAGTGCATGTGCTTATGAAACCATTCCTAAGTAAAGTGCATACACAGGTGGTGCGCTAAAAGCGCAAATCGCTGATAGTTCCTTGGAGGGTTGTACAGTCAATAAGTCCTAAGCCCCAGTAAAGTGCACGTGCAAATGTGCAAATAACATGAAAAAGAACCGGAAAATTTTGTGGCCACTAGTGGTTGCACAGCGTGTGAGCCGTGTTGTAGAGATAAACGGTCCACTGCCACAGCTCCTCTTCTCAATGGGTGGTTTATATAAGGGGAGAGAGAAGAAAAAAAAAATAATAGTGCAGACTGCTTCAGGTATTTATGGTGAGGATAGAACAAGAATCTCACTCACGGATTACAGAGCCTAGTGTGTCCCTGGCTCTGGGTTGAAGCGCCTCACACCAGATATAGGGTGGCGTATCCCTTCTTTGTCCTACAGATGGCCTCAGATGAAATACAAGCAGATAGACAGTGCTCCTATAGCGTAACACATTCGGTAAAAGTGGCAGCAAGTTAAAAGCTGATCAATCTCACTCACCAATGGTGGAGCCTCGGTTTTCTCAGGCTCGGCTTGTAGGCATATGGTACCATTTAAATCGGTGTGTACCTCACCTCTCTCGCCTGGAACGCCTGTTTCTTTCCTTATTCTATGCTGGTACTCCACCTCCAGAAAAATTTAGGGAGGAAAGAGGGGGGAAAGACCAGGGTAATAAACTCGAAGTGGCTCTTGTGGAGCAGCTTCCACAGTCTAGATGGTCCTAAATGAATAAAAATAAAATTAAAAAGCTGAGACCCAAGGATAAAAATTTCAAAGGGTTTATTAGCATTACATAAAATAAGTCAGGGGGGGAATTACACTGAACGCGTTTCGGCACTTGACCTGTGCCTTCCTCTAGCAGTGTGGTGTATGGGGGTAAAAGCCCTAAAGAAATTAGTGAGCCCCAAAATACTGCGTGGTACTGGATGTGTGATAAGACACAGATCACCTCAATTCACAAATGTTTTAAAGAAATTAGTGAGCCCCAAAATACTGGGTGGTACTGGATGTGTGATAAGACACAGATCACCTCAATTTACAAATGTTTTGTAGAAAAATGTCACGACCCACTACGCGCGCTGCTGCACAAAGACGCCAGGTTAAGCCACGCACTATCTATCTGTCCTAGTCCCAGATAATCACGCGCGCTTGTCTACCCGTCCCCGGCCACACTGTCTCTCACAACAGGCACATAGAGCGCGATATACTGATCCCAGGATTGCAACGCAGTACAAGTCTTCTCCTGAAGCGCGTACTAACTATGTCTCTCACAATCCCTGCAGTCTCTTTCTTATTCTATTAGTAACGCTGCCACCAGTCCTCATGGACACTAAGCGCGTCGCAACAGGAGACGCAGGGCTTAGCAGCCGCACTATCCTAGACTCGAACAGTGACTAGAGATCCCACAATTTCCTGCCATTTCCTGACGATCGCAACACGCAATTTCTGATATATAACCGAGCTTAAAGCAAATAGCAATACTCCCAATCTCTTAGTTAGCGTGGATTTCATCAGCCAGAGTCAAAACTTAATTTTTTTTTTATTATTTATGATAGAAAAATCACAGTGCTTTGTCACCTAAAAAATTATAACTAGAATAAATCAGTTAATTACACACTACACAGCAAATAAAAAGAAAAGGGGTTAATCACAGAGTCTTACTTACGACGGACTAATCAGTAGCTAGCATCGGTGCCTCCTGGAGCCTGGAGGTAGGAACATGGACCGATCAGTCCTCTTTAGAAGGTACCCCAAGTGATCAGCTCTGAGCCATTCTTGATTCAGAATATATATACTTCCTGATCTTTCCAGCCGCCACCCACAAATGGCCCAGTGTCCTGGACTCCATTTCCCAGAGTGCCCTTTGCTACAGTGCATGTCAATTAATCTTTAATTGCCCAAAGGCGTTCCTCTTCCCTCCAGATCCCCCTTAGAGATCAAGAATGTGCTTCCTGTCTTTGAAGATTGTGTCCAAATCTTGGTTTGCATCTTGGTGCCGGGCTGGCTTCCAAGGTGTGATTTACTATGTCAGTGTACAAAATAAATTCCCTTTTTACAGCTACGTGTTATATCCTGCCCCCAGGGGAGAAAGCTAACCATGTTAATTACATTTCCGCTGTGAACACAGGGATACACTTACCAAAGAAATTGGTGAGCCCCAAAAAAACTTGCTGGCTCTGTGACAAGACACAGAAGATCACCTCAATTCACAAATGTTTTGTAGAAATTAGTGAGCCCCAAAATACTTCGTGGTACTGGATGTGTGACAAGACACAGATCACCTCAATTCATAAATGTTTTGTAGAAATTAGTGAGCCCCAAAATACTGCGTGGTACTGGATGTGTGACAAGACACAGATCACCTCAATTCACAAATGTTTTGTAGAAATTAGTGAGCCCCAAAATACTGCGTGGTACTGGATGTGTGACAAGACACAGATCATCGCAATTCACGGATGTTTTAAAGAAATTAGTGAGCCCCAAAATACTGCATGGTACTGGATGTGTGACAAGACACAGATCACCTCAATTCACAAATGTTTTGTAGAAATTAGTGAGCCCCAAAATACTGCGTGGTACTGGATGTGTGACAAGACACAGATCACCTCAATTCACAAATGTTTTGTAGAAATTAGTGAGCCCCAAAATACTGCGTGGTACTGGATGTGTAACAAGACACAGATCACCTCAATTCACAAATGTTTTGTAGAAATTAGTGAGCCCCAAAATACTGCGTGGTACTGGTTGTGGTACTGGCTGTGTGACAAGACACAGAAGATCACCTCAATTCACAAATGGTTTAAAGAAAGTTGTAAACCCCAAAAAAAACTTTCTGGCACAGTGACAAGACACATATCACCTAAATTCCCTGATATTTGGTAGAAATGAGACCCCCCCCCCGTACTGTGGCAGACCGGCAGTAACAAGACACAACTATCTCCTCTGAAATTTCCTCTGAAATGCGTGCAGAAACGGCGCGTGGAAACGTTATATAGTGTGCTGCGGGACTTAGCTCTGTGGGCAAATTTTGCCCAATCATGGGCTCAATCAGGAGGACTCTGAGCCGTGATTGGCATAGTGTTGAACCTGTCAGGCACCAGACCTGTGGTCAGGTGCAAGGCTTTTGCCAATTACGAGCTTCAGGCCAGTGGGAAAATGCATTGTGGTCCATTGTGGTCGAACATGCGGCGAACACCCGGAAATGTTCGGTGTTCGCGATCTAATCGAACAGGCTAAGTTCGGGTCGAACTCCGAACCTTCCGAACCAAACAGCTCATCCCTACTCATTGCATCACATCACTCTGGGGTTTTGGAATCTTATTTATATATATTTAGGGCACTATCAGCTGGTGTGAGCTGACTCTAGCGTCGGCATGGTTTTGCGTTTGCGCCCGGTTGATTCAGGCTAGCGCCTGACCAACAGATCGTTTTCCTCTCGCTACAAATGGGAAATATCACTTAGCGCGTCGCTATTAGCAGTTTGCACCGCGAGCTTACTGAACTTTCCGCGTCCTTTACTTAACATGGGGAGCGCGAGAGATCTCTAGCGCTTTTTGCAACTAATAGATCAGGTTTTTTGAGGTGCGCTAATTGCAACATTTTACCTACTGCTCAACCCTGCTGCTAAATCCATCAGACTCCGTATCCTTAATGTAGCCAAAAGCTTGATACCCATGTTCTGGAAGCAAAGGTCATGTCCTCCTATGCGGCTTTGACTTTCCATAATGGAAGACCTGCACAATGTAGAACAACTTTACTACTTTATGAACGACATGTCTTCCCATTACACTTTGACGTGGAGTAGTTGGATCGTATAGTCGGGAAGATCAGCCTTTCGGGCCCTGATTGGCTCTGACTGAGCATTGCTAGTTTCATTCCATACTGTCTATTTTGTTGTTTTTTTTGTACCTGTCTGCCGCGTCACTGTACGCCGCGTCACTGTGGTCACTCTTATTCCTGACTACTATGAGCCCTGTTCTTTCTCCCGTACCCCTCCTCCCTCTCCTTAACTACCGAGGTTTTTAGGCCCGCGTCAGACGAGCGCACTTTTTGCGTCCGTCTGGCCGCACTGTTTGCTGTCCGTTGTAGCATTTCAAAGGAGTCAATAGAGAACAACACACGAGGCACGTGCGCACTTTTTCACGCGTGTGCAACGGACACCAAAATGGCATCAACGTGAAAAAGCTACAACGGACGTCGAGAAATAACTGCATACAGGATTTTTTTTTCTTTTTTCTCAACATCCGTCAAAATTAACTGATACAATGTAACCACAATCTCATCAGTTAAAAAGTACGTCTGTTACTGTGCGCAGTCTGTGCGATCGTCTGACCCCAGCCTTACCCATCCCTTCTGATCACACCCTGTGAGTTCAGAGGCTGCTGCCCCCCTCCCGTTCCCCAAGTTTTCTCTTATGCTGCAACGATTGTTGAACCTTGTAATTTTCTCTGATCCTGATGGCATAGTCTTTTATTTCTCGCCCAGCCTGAAGTTGAATCAGGCTGGAAGATGGTGGCCATTATGAGCCAGGCGGCCATCTTGTTCAGAATATTGGTTCACTTGAAATAACTAGGTAGATTTCAGTAGAAACTAGAATGAAGCTTACATAGAATCTTAGGAATGTGGTAGATTAGAAGAAAAGAAATTAAAATGGAAGAAGATCCGGGCCGCTCTTGGCACAGAAAGACAGGATGACGAATGGATACATGAAGGTCACAAAGGCCTGCAAAAATGTAGGCGGATAAAAATAGATTCACTTTCAAGACGGCGCCGGACCAGACACAAGCAAGGATTGTCTAAACACGAGTCTCTTCAGGAAAGGCAAACTTTATTGTGTCGTCACACAAGTGCTCACACAGGATTGAATCGCAAAGAGTGAGCCCCCCCTTTCAACCGTGCAAGGGATCTTATACCCAAAAATACGTAATTAGGTACATCCCAATTAGCCCACCTCCCAATGACACTTTATTCCACCCCACGTGGGTTAATACCTCCCATCGTTAGTACAAAGAAATTCCACATTTTAGCTATAAATTGATACACTTCATGTTAGTTTGACAGTTTGTGATTTGTTGTGCTGTCTTTCTCAGGGCAGTGCCGTCCTCCCTATAGGCTATGTTTATTGAGATAGCTTGGGACCTGGTTTTCTTTCTACAATCTCTTTGTTTCTCTGCTCGTCTCAGTGACCTTGCCCCATTCATTTATCTTCCTGTCTCTCCGTGCCAAGAACCTGCCGGATTCTGCCTGGTTTTATTGCTAGTCCCTAATCTACCACACATTCTTTGAATTCTATGTAAGCTTCGTCTTTCACATCTAATAAAATCTATTCTATTTACTGGTGAACCAATATTCTGAACAAGATGGCTGCCTGGCTCATAATAGCAACCATCTTTCAGCCTGATTTCACTTCATTCCCCCCTTGGCTCAAGTGTCAGGATCTTTTCCTGGCACTTGTAGCCATTACACTCCACTATTCTGAAACTCCTTATACTGGGAGGGGTTTTCTTTCACTGGGAACATACCCTGTGGAATTATCAGTGGTATCTTCTGTGTTTGTGTGGGTGTCAGTGCTGTCTTGCACAGTGGCCATAGGCATAGCCCTATGCGGTATATCAGTATCCCTATGATCAAGATCACCACTATCATGAGTATCATGGATCCAATCTGTGAGATAAATCTCAAGATGGAACCAAACCATTCTCCCATTGCTCCAAACCCACGGAGCGGATTCCAGCCTTCGGCAGCAATCCTCCTGGCTGCGCCCTGCAACTGTGCTACCTTCTCTTGGTGATCTTGAATTACCTGGTAATAGTCTGGGACTTCATGTGTAGTGTTTCTGATGAAGGTGCAACATTCATAGTGCATTGTCATTTCACACAATCCATTCAAGGCCGCACTGATCTGCTCAAGCGCCATATCATGTATCATCTGCACCTTTCGTAACTCACGCATTTCCAGATTCAGCAGCTGGATATCCATACTGGTTCTATTCAGAATCTCATCCATCAGATTGACATAGCTATTCAATCTCCTCATCATCTCTCCTCCCCATCCAGTCCATGCTGGCAACCATGTCCATATTCGATCCATCTTCGCAAACAATTCTCTCTTTGGTCTCTCAAACACCAGTGGGTACCTAGGGTGCAGTTCTGTGTCTGTGTTTGTGTCTTCTCCCCTTAGTCTCTGGATTGGGACCAGCTTAGCCAAATAACACATTCCCGTTATTGTTGGTGGAACCCATGTGTACACACTCTCCCACAACACACCTGGTATCCCTCTTCTAACATGAATGGTGATAGGTGTAGTGTTCCCTTTGCTAATTCCAACATCATTCGCCTCATTCGTCTCGTTGTCTCCAGCACACTCTGAGTCCCTCCGGACTCGCTTGCAATCACTTCTTCTTGCTCACTCGTGAGTTTTCTGCACTGTATGTATAGGAAATTTGATTGTTCCTTTGTGTCAATTGTGTATATGTATGATGTCCAATTGAATTTGCTTGAATAACACCCTTCCTTTTTATGTGTGTCCCTATCTGGTCCTATTTGGAAACACCACTCTGGGGGGTATATGTACCCTATTATGGGGTATCCGGCCTCGTACATTTCTGGTTGTTCTCTGGGTGGCCGAAAAGAGTGTATTGTGATATTCCCTGATGCAAACATACTCAGGTTCATAGGAACAGAAGCAAATGGGATATGAATTGTCTCTGGGTGCATTCTGCTGCACACCCAACATGCGTTCTGCCCAGATTTCTTAGCATAGTCATATTTAAATTGCACAAGTAAATGTCCTCTTGGCAATATCTCGGATGATACTTCTCGTTTTTGTCTCCACATTGTCAGACCTTTTTAGATATGAAATTTCTATAACGCAGGAATGTTTAAATTTGGGGCCAGGAATTGCGTCACGCAAACAACTTGTCTGCGTCGTTAATATATAACAAGAACAAGAGATAAGCTAAACTCGTTAGTGTTACGCATACAAGAAAGGACATTTAACATTGATCAAAGACAGTCTAATGGACTCTGTTTATTTTATTTATTTGTTACAACCAAACAGGGGTTAGATCAAATGGTTTAAAAGTAAGGGAACACAAGGACAACTAAGATAGAAATCTCAGTATTGTGTTTATTTCGTCACATCGAAACTCTGAAAGACCACGTAAACATGGAACAATAGGTTGCCCAATAAAGAAAAAAACCCAAAGAAGGTTAAATGGCTTGGGTAAACCAGCTTGTAATGCTATGCTATTCGGCAATATGTACTATATGGTATGAGAATATTTATTAGTTAGAACTGATAATTTTAGCATCTTATAAAAACAGAGGCCCTACCACATTCAGTTGATTATTACAAATGTCTGGTGTACTAACCCGCATGAAGCCGATTAAGTCGGGTAATGTGTGAATGTTAAAAACGATACCATGAATGTATGTCCCCTCACATACACATCCCTGTGGATATAAGTAAAGGGGGATGAGATGCACACACGCCGTGGCGAAGTATGCTGGCGATGCCACAATAGAAATAAATTTTGATTTGTTAACAACATCTATGGAGTCCCGGGATATAGGAATAAAAGACCCCAAACCAGTAAAAGATTGGCCAAACACATAAATTAATTCCTGCAGAAGGTTGATGGATGATCTGAGAGCGCCATCTGCTGGCCAGGTAATATAACACCTGGACAGACCCCTGGAGTTGATGAATATATATATCCTCCAATCAAATGAGGCCACATAGTGATGGGCTAGATCTAAAACTGGGCGGAAGACCACTATATAGAGGGGACACTCCAGAGCAAAAGGGATCACACACTGAAAAAGCTTGGGGAGAGACCTGAGGGACGCTTGGAGGGAAGAAAGGCAATTATCATCGGCCGCCCCTTTAAGACCGACCACACCCTAATCTTCCACCACTCTATCTTCATTAACCAGATGGTAAAGTATGCCTGAATAATATGATATCTATTTTTTTAATTGCATAGTCCTTACTTTAGATGTCCATCACAAATTAAAGGAATATAAATGAATTACTTTGCTGTGAAGCCTAATAATCAGTAGACTAGTAATTCTGCCTTTACATTCCACTGCAGAGGAATGTCAAGAAAGAAAGCTGTTACCGGCTGAATACTTGAGCCATAATTTAGTGAAATTATTTATATTCCAAGAACGCTGGTTGTGGACATCTAAAAATCAATTATATACCTATAGTGAGATACGCTGGGACCGTGAAATAGCTTTTATATGTCAAGTGCCGTCCGCCCCATTCATAACCTAGCATAACTCCTTCCATATCCATCTTGCAGCCCTTTCGATTGAATGCATGTACCGTAAGTCAATAAGAAGCGTTGGGTAAACGTATATCGAATGAAGTGCTGTGATTGATCTGTGGAAGAGATAGTCTCCCTATCGAGTGTGTTATGTATCTCCCTGAAGAAAGCTGCATTTAGTGAATAGGCCCCCACAATAATAAATTGTGCTGCAGGTGATGCCCAGTAACTGAGTGTTTATCTTAGCCAGGTGGAGGATTGGTTTATAATGGGAAAGGTTTAAGTGAATAGAATAGATCTTGGTGTTTAAGAGCTGAGGCGTGTATATCTGTGGTGCGGTCTATAAACCTAAAATATCTGTCCATTAGATTATTGCGTGTCGCAGTATCGCTACTAATCACGATCTATAATCACTTGTAAATTGTATCTTGCTAACCCGTTGATAACATACGATTGTATGAAACTTGACGTGTGAATAAATTTTGGTTTGAATTGTTTTACCGTTACGCAGTCTCATATCATCTTTATTGATTTTATTGTGTTTAAAAATATCTAGATAGCATTAAAAGAACTCGGGATAACGCGCCATATATTTGTTAAGACGTATATTCATTGATTGGTTATTAATCCCTGTCTTAGGGGTTAAATACCAATTTATACCACTGGTATTGGAGGCACTGTCAATAATATATATATATCTACAATAAGAAAAGTATACGTCATAATTAATATATCCCTGACCTATTAAAGAAGTCTATAATCTCTAACAACATGGTACGGTTCTCCATCACTGGGTGCGTACCATTCCAGATATGGGAAATATCCACTTTCCCCGCGGTGCTTGTACAATTGGGGCATGCTCCACGTGAGAGTCCATAAATTAGATTAGCAAGATATAAAATCAGCACCACAAATGCCCCGAATGTCAGAATTCCTTGGGCAATTCTTTTCACAGTCACATAAACCCAATCCCTCCCCACCGGAATTTCAAAAGTAAAGAACATTTCTGGATGATCAAGGGTGGGGGCCGGGCCCCTAAAAAGCACCCTGTGGGTATCCCCCGTTGGCGGGTGGTCAGGACCTGTGCCCATCAAAACACCCACTTGTTGATCCTCTGTATTATCTGGGTTAGGATCATTTAGGTGCTCATGGCTGTGGTCTTTGTCAGCTTCAGCCTCAGCGGGTTGGTCTCGTTGGTAACGACCTTCCATGCTGGTTCAGGACTGGCTGCAGCTGCTTTCACTCTGGAGT
The DNA here is from genome assembly GCA_009667805.1 of Leptobrachium leishanense. Taxonomy (NCBI): domain Eukaryota; kingdom Metazoa; phylum Chordata; class Amphibia; order Anura; family Megophryidae; genus Leptobrachium; species Leptobrachium leishanense. The sequence goes on along the minus strand of RXON01002131.1, from coordinate 23,918 downwards.
GATGTATCCACGGGACCACCTCGGGAACCTTTACTGCTGTAGGGGTTGATAACAGGACAAGATAAGGACCTCTCCATTTTGGACCTAGTGGATAATTTTTCCACTCTTTTACCCATACTGAGTCAACCGGACAATACTTATGCAGTGAAGGATACAGAAAATGCGGTATATTATCCCCCACCCAAGTATTTAATTTCTGCATTGATTTACCCAGCATTACTACCTGATCATTTAGTTTAGTTTCTCCCAATGCCCGAAGGTCCCCCCTTAGTCCATTAATCAGAAGGGTTGGCCGTCCAAACATAAGTTCGTACGGACTTAGCTTCAATTGGGGGGTTGGTCTGAACCTAATGTGCAAAAGGACTATCGGCAGCAAGTCCAACCAGCTCAGTGACGTCTCTTGGCACAGTTTGGACATCAAAGTCTTTAGGGTACGGTTCATTCTTTCAACTTTTCCCGAACTTTGGGGCCTGTAGGCGGTATGTAGCTTCCAGGTGATGCCCAGTAGCCGGGCAAGTTGTTGCAAACAGTTCTGGATAAATGCAGGGCCATTGTCCGACCCTATTTCAAGTGGAAGTCCGTAACGTGGTATTATTTCTTTACCACTTCTGTAGTCTTTTCAGTTCTCGTTGGGAAGGCTTCTACCCATCCTGTCAAAGTGCACACCATTACTAGTAAATATTTGTATTCTTTGCAGGGTGGTAACACTGTAAAGTCTATTTGTAATGATGCCATTGGGGATAGCCCGATTGGCTGTTTCCCTGGGGGTTGAGATGGTCCTGTTCTAGGGTTGTTTTTGGCACATGTTACACACTGCTGAGCTGTTGCTTTGCAGATTGCTGACAATCCTGGTACATAGAAATGTGGCTCCAACTGTTGCTCCATCATTTCTCTCCCTCCATGGGTACTTGCGTGAAGTGCTCTTACGATTTCAGGAGCCAGTGTTGCTGGTAGAACTATTCGTCCATTCTCCATCTGGAACCATCCATCTTCTCCATATCCTCCAGGTTCTTCTGTCAGCCACTTCTTTTCTTTCTCTGAGTACACAGGCGTCCATTCGCTCAGTGGCGCCGGTAGAAGTGCAGCCACCACTGGTTTTGGTTTGTATCGTGCCAATTCTCCATGATTTCCCCAGATAAATTCTTCTTTTGGGAAATAGTATCGCCATGCGAAAAATAACAAATCTTGTCTGTCTTGTGAATCTCTTACTGCTGGTATGAAAAAGTTCATTGCACTTTTCTTCATTCTTGGCAGTCTGTTCTTGATAAGGATCTCCTTGAGGAAGAACCTCACCAGTGGGACTTGATATTCTTCTGCTCCCAATTCTCCCAGACTGTGCAGTATTCGTGTGATTCGTAGATTATTGTGAGGATTGATTGTCAAATTTTCAAAACGTGACGCAAAATTTTCTGCTCGTTCAACTTCAGTTATTTCTTTGTCTTCCTCCTCCCCCACTATTTTTACGCCGAAGAATTTCAGCATCATTTTGTAGGCTCTGCGCAGTCTTTGCTGAACTTCTGAGGTGTTAACCATTAGGCGTGTCTCTTGCGGATTTAGGGGAGTAGAGTAGAAATTTCGGCCTTGTGTCCGAGTTGGGAAAAGCCATTGGATGTAATCATGATTAAGTTCTAACAGTTCATAATCATCTTGCCATTTGTGTAGTATTATTTCAATGAACTCGCCGTGCGGTTCAAACTTTCTTAAATTCATGTAGAACTCGTAATTTGGCATGGAAGGTTGAGGTTCTTGCTTGCAGATCAGTACTTTAGCTTGATCTTCTGTTGGCGGTGGCGGTTTTGCAGCTGCTTTTGCGGCCTGGTCTGCGCGTCTGTTACCTTTTGGAATTTCATCATGGCCTTTTTGGTGGCCACGGCAGTGCATGATGCTGACAGCACTTGGTTTCCATACTGCTTCCAGGAGGGCCGCGATTTCAGCTGCATATTTGATTTGTTGTCCTGAAGACGTGAGTAGACCTCTCTCTTTGTAGAGTGCACCATGTGCATGGACTGTCATGAAGGCGTACTTGGAATCCGTGTAGATATTTACTCTTTTGCCTTCAGAAATTTCAAGGACTCTGGTTAAAGCTGTTATTTCAGCCAATTGTGCAGATGTATGGCCTGGCAGTGGCTTTGCTTCGATGACTTCTTCTGTTGAGACTACTGCATAGCCGGAGACTTTCTTCCCATCATCCATGTAGCTGCTACCATCGGTGAATAGCTGTAGATCGTATTTGTCTAGGGGTACGTCTTTCAAATCTGGCCTGCTACTGAACACTTCTTCCATGACTTGGAGGCATTCATGATCTGGATCCTCTTCACAGTCAGGCAGTAAAGTAGCAGGATTCAGGGTAGCGATGAGGTCCAAATGAACACGTGGGTTTTCACACATCATGGCTTGGTACTTCGTCATCCGGCTGTTACTGAACCAGTAACCTCCCTTCACATCCAGCAGGGCCTTGACAGCGTGGGGCACCTTGACATGAAGAACTTGTCCAAGGGACAACTTGTCTGCTTCTGCCATCAGCATTGCGGTGGCAGCCACTGCTTTCAGGCATAGAGGTAGGCCGCAGGCCACAGGGTCGAGTTGCTTGGAGAGGTAGGCCACAGGCCTCAGCCATGAGCCAAAGGTCTGGACCAATACTCCCGTTGCTGTTTGATTATGTTCATGCACGAACAGCTGGAAGGGCTTGCTGTGATCTGGCAGGCCCAGCGCAGGAGCTTCCATCAGCAGAGTCTTTAATTTCTGGAACGCTGCTGTCTGTTCCTCTTCCCAGTGGAAGGGGTCTTGTTCTCCCCCCTTCGTGGCTTGATGAAGCGGCTTGGCAATATCTGCGAAGTTGGGGATCCACAGGCGGCAGAAGCCTGCAGCTCCCAGGAACTCACGAACTTGTCTCCTGGTCTTTGGTTGGGGTATGCGGCACACTGCTTCTTTTCTTTCTGCCCCCAGTGTACGTTCCCAGGTATTCCCAGGTATTTTACACTTTGTTTGCATATTTGTGCTTTCTTTTTAGAAACTCTGTAACCTGCTTGGCTTAGCAGATGTAGCAGGGCTTTTGTAGCGGATAAACTGTCTTTTTCTGTGGGGGAAGCCAGTAATAAATCATCAACATATTGGAGTAACACTACTTTGTCTGGCGGAGCGTTGAAGGCGAGGAGATCTTGGCTAAGCGCGCACCCGAAAATCGTGGGCGAATTTTTGAAACCTTGAGGGAGGCGCGTCCACGTCATTTGATGGCGCGGCCCCGTGGTAGACTCTTCCCACTGAAATGCAAAAAGGGGCTGGCTTGCTGGAGCCAGGCGGTTGCAAAAGAAAGCGTCTTTTAAATCATGCACTGTGTAATATTTTGTATCTCCGGGAATTAATGCCAGCAAATTGTATGGATTAGGAACCACAGGGTGTAGTGTTACTGTGGCCTCGTTGACAGCTCGTAAATCTTGGACAGGGCGATACTCTTGTGTCCCCTCTTTCAAGACTGGCAATAGGGGTGTGTTCCATGGTGACACGCAGAATTTTAATATACCGTGATCTTTAAGTCTCTGTAAATGTATCTGTATATTCTGCTTGGCTTTCTGTGGGATATGATATTGTCTTAGGGCCACAGGTGTTGCGCCGGGCTTTAATTCCACGTATACCGGGGGTATGTTTATAGCAAGTCCGGGCGGGTTTTCCTCCGCCCATACCCCAGGAATTTCAAGGAGTAGTGCGTGCGGATCCGGCGCGGCAGGCAGAGTAGGTGCCGTGCGCCATTCTTCCTCCCTTGGCATAACTACTGCAATTTTCACAGATTGGGGGTTGTGCGGGCTGGCTGGGTTATGCTACCGAACAGAGCCGCCACTCTCGGACAGGTCTAATTGAGCGTGACCCCCGGGAAGGAACATAATTTGGGCTTGCAATTTGCAAAAAAATATCCCGCCCCAGGAGCTGGATGGGACATTCGGGCATATACATATACACATTGTATAAACAATATTCTCAGAGATCTTTTCCCGTAGCCCAAAACAGACTCTTAATACCACATCGAAAAAAAATAAATAAAAATAAATCATTCCATTGTCATAAGACCACTCCAAACATCTCATAACAATAAAATAACCATTCCATCAAAAATCTAACAAAAACATACCTTTTAAAAACAGTAAAGAAAAACTACTTTAATTATTTCTCAAATTTTTTCTTTTAATATTAATTTTCTAACCGTTTCATATATTTCAATTTAATTTGTTAATAAATTTTATATTTTGGTAGACAATATTGTATATTATTACGTACTTATTATTGTTTATGTGTAACAATATAAAAACCAGGACTCCTTTTTTTTTTATTTAATTCTAGCTCTGAACAAAACTAAAACTTTCGGAATAATATCAACACAAAATATAAACATATATCTTGCACTCAACAGACTTCAGACAAATATTCTATTGTAACACACATTAAAATTAGCCAAGCATAGTAATCCTTCTTCTCTATTTCTCTTTACCTTGAATTCGCTGCACAGATACACAAAGGGTTATTCTTTCCAGCTGTCAGAGAGCAAAAAAAAAACAAACTGACTCCCTCCCTCTCCCCCTCTCCGTGCAGACAGTGTGTCAGACAGGAGGGAGGGAAGAGACCAGCACAGAGACTCTCACTACCTCTCAGTCATTCCACACTCTAAATTAATTACTTATCACATTTTACTTTTAATTGAACAGTTTAATAGATCAATTATAAACACAATCAGACAAAATCAGTCCGAATCACACACACAAACCATACAGCACCGCAATCATCCTCTTTTTTTTTTCTCAAAACCTTCTAGACCACCATCCGATCCACCGATCATCTCACTCTGTGAGATATTAATTTATATATGCTCCCATCGGGCATCTCAATCTTTCCTGGTGGAGCCTCTCTATCTCCTCCACTCTCCACCCACTGCCCCTCATTTTCTTCTGCAATTCCGCCCGCTAGAGTGGTGGAAGCCGGCAGGGCAGTAGCAGCCGCCCGCCTTCGCAACCGTGACACATAAATCTTCTCTAGCTGCCCCATAATATAATAGATAGGGCGGGGGCAGGGAATCAATCTCCTCCGGCTGTTCTACTAACACCGGTCTTTTTTTTTTTTTTTTTTTATGTTTTACACAGTACTTTTATATATCTATATATAGATACTGCTCAGGATGTCCGCATTGCCCGGTGACTTGGGAATACACTCTCTGTATTAGCTCCGGGTCCATTGACCCCTGCTCTGGCCATTCTGGAACTACTAGTGGCCATACAACTGTACACATTACTTTTAACTTCTCTTTTGTCAATTCTACACCATAGTCATGCGTTTTAAATAGCGCCTCGAAATTCCGCACCATATATTCTAGGGGCGTCTCACCCTCCTTCACCTTCTTGGGCTTAGATGACCCGTTACCCATTATTACTCTTGAAAACAGTACTCTTTGCAATACAGATATATTATTTCAACAACAGTTAAAATCTACAGTCTGATACTTCAGCCAACAATTCATCCGTGTCTGAGGCGCTTCCCCCTTCAGTAGCCGTCTGCAGTCGCCTGAGCCGGAAACTTACGTTCGGGGTCAAAACTCGTATTTGCTTCCTCGCGGAGCGAGTAGGCGCACGTTCACTCACAGCACTCGAGTCAATTCATTCACAACACATACCGTATCAGATGCTTTCATCACATAACAGAACATAGACACTTCAACTCTTTCTACTAGCCGAGGGTGCTCAGTCCCTCCTCTGTGGCTCCTTATACCCCGTAATTTGAACTCTAACTCTTGACTGCGTGTGACTATGTGCACCCCGGTCTATATCTATACTCCCGTCTGCAATTCCAAATTGCCTTATGGGTAATCTCACCCACCCGGCACCACTATCTCTGCAGCTACCGCTGGCTCCAATATGAGCCCTCTTCACTACACGACGTGCACACTAGCACCGACTCAGGCTCTCAGCCCAGTCACAGAAAATCCCTCCTCCTTTCCCTTTTACCCACGTGACGAAGCTCTATTTACAAACACTGACTAATGACTTATGCAACTCCACGTGGCTACCTTCTCCCTCTCTTACAGAACTACACTTTGATTGGCATTCAATTCCCCCGAATCCAGACACCCGCTAGCAACTCTGGCTCCTTAGCAATGTCAGTGCTATCAGCGGCGGGCTAGATATGCCAATGGGATGGTGGCCATCGCATCCCCTTATCCATCTATCTCAGTCGGACGTTTCCCTTAGATACCGGTATCTCCTTTAGACATACAAAACATAGAAGACACGTTACCTATCGCCGGCGCTGCTTGCTGTTTCCTCAGACTCAGTGGTGTCCCAGTTCCCGGGTCAGGGGTCCGTTTGGGACGAGACGAGGTCCACTGAACAGGAAATCCTGCTTGGCGCCTGCAGATGTCAGCTCACCTTCAACGGACGCCCCCAACCATCGGGATTCTCGCACCTGCAGTCAAGCGCCGCACTGTGTTCAGCAGCCCGTTACTGTGTGCCCGGAAAGGGCCCGTATCCCGGACGAGCCCCCAAAAATGTAGGCGGACAAAAACAGATTCACTTTCAAGACGGCGCCGGACCGGGCACAAGTAAGGATTGTCAGAACACGAGTCTCTTCAGGAAAGGCAAACTTTATTGTGTCGTCACACAAGTGCTCACACAGGATTGAATCGCAAAGAGTGAGCCCCCCCTTTCACCCGTGCAAGGGATCTTATACCCAAAAATACGTAATTAGGTACATCCCAGTTAGCCCACCTCCCAATGACACTTTATTCCACCCCACGTGGGTTAATACCTCCCATTGTTAGTACAAAGAAATTCCACATTTAACTATAAATTGATACACTTCATGTTAGTTTGACAGTCTGTGATTTGTTGTGCTGTCTTTCTCAGGGCAGCGCCGCACTCCCTATAGGCTGTGTTTATTGAGATAGCTTGGGGCCTGGTTTTCTTTCTACAATCTCTTTGTTTCTCTGCTCGTCTCAGTGACCTTGCCCCATTCATTTATCTTCCTGTCTCTCCGTGCCAAGAACCGGACGGATTCTGCCTGGTTTTATTTCTAGTCCCTAATCTACCACACATTCTTTGAATTCTATGTAAGCTTCGTCTTTCACATCTAATAAAATCTATTCTATTTACTGGTGAACCAATATTCTGAACAAGATGGCTGCCTGGCTCATAATAGCAACCATCTTTCAGCCTGATTTCACTTCAGTTATAACTCCCACTAACGTTGTCTTATCTGTTTTTCATCTTTATGGATATTTTCCAATGCAAGATGTACGTAAGCGTAATAAAATAATTGGTGGCATCAAAGTATCCATCAGCTGCAGAGTCTGGTGGCTTTGAACAAAGTACATGAACGACTAAATGCCAACTGTCATGAATGAGTGGTGTGCCCCTATTTGACAGACGTGACTCGTATACACAAGCATTTATGCATTAATCTATAGTACTGGTGAATATCCAGCATCTGACAGTTATATGCTGAGATGCTACTTTCAGGTGGCCGTCACCGGGTTCCTATGTTAGTATCCGGGGCAAAGTCCTTAGGAATATACAGAATCTCACCAATATTTCCATCCTCAATTATGTAGTGTCATTTCACACTTAACCAACAACCCACACTAACTCTAATATTATTTTAATACATGTATATGTATCTTCATAATGATACCTTAAAACCCAGCCCATAAATATATATATATATGTATCTGTATTAAATATGCCGGTACTCTGGGACTGCTCAACAAAATTGTAACTTTTATATAATCCCCACATCGAAAAACTCTCATCTAAACTTTACCCCAAACTAGGTGCCATGTACAGAAACAACTCATGCCTGAGTCCCATGGTAAGAAAGCAAATTGTACAACAAACGCTTATACCGGCTATTGATTACGGAGATGTAGTGTATGCAGCGGCCCCTCAAACACACCTTCAGAAACTTTCTACATTGTATAACTCATTCTGCCACTTTGCGCTACAATGTAACTACATGACCCACCATCGTGACATGTTAAAAGAGCTAAACTGGCCGTCGCTTGAGTCTAAACGCACCCTTCACCTTTCCAACCTGGTGTTTAAGAGCTTTTCAGGGAAGATGCTACCCTACCTGAATAGACTGCTTCCTCCAGCAGTTCCCTCATCCTATAGCCTCCGGTCCAGGACCTGCACCTTACTTGCGATACCACAATACAAAAAGAAAGTGGCTCGATCCTCATTTTGCTACACAGCACCGCAATTATGGAATAACCTCCCAGACGCCGTCAAATCTTCCCCCAGTCTTAAGTCACTCAAGAGCTCCCTATTAACATACCTAAATACGGAATGCACCTGTAAACATGTAACATAATGACTATTTCCTACATATTTATTTTCTGTTACTCTGTATATCTGTGTTTTTTCATATCTTGCATTTTATTACTTTGTATTTCTGTAAAAACTGTAACATTTCAATGTTCTTGAACCCAGGACATACTTGAAACTGAGAGAAATCTCAATGTATCCTTCCTGGTAAAATACTTTATAAATAAATAAATAATTCATTAAAATATAACCACAAGTCAATGTTTCTGTCGCTGTAGGGGAATTTCTTCAGAACAAATTTTAACACATGACAGAAATCAAATTTTATTTATTACAAAAGAAATACTTGACGTGGCGGTGCCCAGGACTGGGTCGGTTTGTTATATCCCACTATGTGATTAAACATGCACTGATCTTTATTATTAATTATCACATGGCGCGTGAAGTGCCTCTTTAAAAAGTACACACTTGTAACCTAGCCCAAAGAGCTAACGCTCTTCAAATTCAATCTCATCCAGGCATTGAATCTGCATGGGAGACCCTTGTACCCCGTCTAAAATTCATAAACTCCACTTACTCTATCCTTACTACAGATATAAATATATATGTATATGTCAGTAGTAAATCTGAAGGATATATAAATATATGTATATATGTGTGTGTTCCTTCAACATTCTAGATTTGTCCCTGTCACCTGTAATTTTGCACAACTCTCCCATACCCACCAGCCTATGCATCCTTCATTGCATCAATTGTCTCCCTCTGGTCTGTGTGTGCAGTGTAGGTGGTCCAGCAGCAGTCCCCCTTTTCATCAATGTGCTAAATCGCCTCTTCCCTCTGATCCAGGAGGAGGGTCCTGCCAAGGCATAAGGTGGGCCTAGATACCCAAGAAGACACTTGCTGCCCTCACCCCCATGATCCGGGAGCCGCATGCAAAGACTTCTGGGACTAGCAGTTCAGGCGGCATTTGGCAGCTGAGCCCACTCGGCCTGACAAAAGTACACCTCCCATAATGCTTTGCGTCCATGGAGGCGAGAACCTGCACATAACGATCTTGAGCCAATAAACATGAAACCTTCCTTGGGTTCCCCTTTCTTTAACCTGATCACACTAAAGACGGTAGTATTTAATTATTTTCTGTTTTATTTCGGTTTTCTTGGCACTGCATGGAAACGTGTTGATGGAGTAGGAGGCTGTGTGTGTTTGAACTGATAATAAAATAGATATCTGTGTTATAGAATGGTCAAGTGATCCCATTGCTGCCTGGTTTACGTCACACTTTATTGCTATATATATTAATAACTATCATCATTAATATAGCGCCAACAGTTTCCGCAGCGCTTTGCAATAACCAAAGGGAGGGAGATACAGATAAACAGAAATAGGATGGAAGCAAGAGGTGTAGAGGGCCTGCACAAAGGAGCTAACAGTCTAGAGGGGAGCGCATAGATATATATTGCAGCTATATCAGCTAAATTAAGTTCTGTTCAAATAAATCTTATGTCACTTAATGTCACAACTTCAGAAGGAAATATATAAATTTATATATAACTATTTCTGTTTTGTAAAGTGTACTTTTTCGGCTTTCACTCTATGTGAATGTGCATTTTTTATATATATAATTATTTATGAGATATTTATTATGGATTAGGTCATTGGTCCCAGTTTAACATATCCGAATGTCCTTCGGTATCGTGGAAAAAGAGAGAACCCCCTGGAAGTAAACCGGAAACCTTCCTTTTTACCTTATGTTTCTATCCTCTGATGGTTTTTCTCTTGTTCTCGTATCGGCGTTCCTCTTCCATTCTGGTTAAATGTTTAAATATTTTCCCGCTATTGGGAAGACATATTGCTTACAGTGTATATTTTTTGGACATCAACCTTTAGCCGAGCAACACAAATAAGGAAGAAATTGCACCTTCAAACCATTTCCCAATTAAATTAGATTTATGCAATTCATTAAAAAAACACAAGGAGACATATATTTAAATTAATGCTACATTTATTAGGTAAATTTATCATAATAAAAGTCATTTTGTAGCATATAAGAGGTGAATAGGGGATTTACGAGCCAGAACAAAGCCTGAATGTTATTATAGTTTTGACCGGGAAAATGGTCACGATATGGGCGACCTCTGGACTCACGAAGAGTCGTCCTTTAGCACCCAGGAGAGGAAAAACTCCTTTGGGAGAAACCTCTGAGAGAACCATGGCATGAAGGACCGCCCTTCCCTCTGGGCATTAAGAGGTTAATACAAAGATAGGGCTTGTTCTGTTTAAAATATGGACATATAAATTGGATAGACAGACACAGACAGACAAACATAAAACATAAAATCTGCGCGCTAGGCCTACCCCCCTCCCTGCGAACCACGCAGCGCACGCAAAGCTTAAGGGGATGCTCATCCCAACTAAAGAAGCACCGATCTATCTAAAAGGGTATACGAGTAGCGACGCTATAATATAGCGTCCCCTGCTAGAACCTCCAAAGCACCAAGGTCGGATTTAGGGTAGTCTCGCTCCAAGTCTTCAGACACATCCAAATGAGGCACAGATCTCCACACCACAAGAGGGTTCAGGGACAGCAGCTCAAGAGGTGAATCTCCGTCGCAGCCTCGGATGTGTCTGGGAGATAATAGAATGTTCAAAGGGCTCCAGCAGCAGCTAACTCTATGACATCACAGAAGCTACCCTTATGGCATTCCAGGGTGCCATGGTGACTCATCAACAGCTAAGAGTAAACATCCCTGAGGTGGAAGGGAGAAGGACATTAAAATCAATATAAATGGGATCGTCATTGTGATTGCTTTTTAGAAGAAAAAATTAATAATAAAGAGCTAGAAATATATGTCTATTTAGTTATAACTCCCACTAACGTTGTCTTATCTGTTTTTCATCTTTATGGATATTTTCCAATGCAAGATGTACGTAAGCGTAATAAAATAATTGGTGGCATCAAAGTATCCATCAGCTGCAGAGTCTGGTGGCTTTGAACAAAGTACATGAAAGACTAAATGTCAACTGTCATGAATGAGTGGTGTGCCCCTATTTGACAGACGTGACTCGTATACACAAGCATTTATGCATTACTCTATAGTACTGGTGAATATCCAGCATCTGACAGTTATATGCTGAGATGCTACTTTCAGGTGGCCGTCACCGGGTTCCTATGTTAGTATCCGGGGCAAAGTCCTTAGGAATATACAGAATCTCACCAATATTTCCATCCTCAATTATGTAGTGTCATTTCACACTTAACCAACAACCCACACTAACTCTAATATTATTTTAATACATGTATATGTATCTTCATAATGATACCTTAAAACCCAGTCCATAAATATATATATATATATGTATCTGTATTAAATGTGCCGGTACTCTGGGACTGTTCAACAAAATTGTAACTTTTATATAATCCCCACATCGAAAAACTCTCATCTAAACTTTACCCCAAACTAGGTGCCATGTACAGAAACAACTCATGCCTGAGTCCCATGGTAAGAAAGCAAATTGTACAACAAACGCTTATACCGGCTATTGATTACGGAGATGTAGTGTATGCAGCGGCCCCTCAAACACACCTTCAGAAACTTTCTACATTGTATAACTCATTCTGCCACTTTGCGCTACAATGTAACTACATGACCCACCATCGTGACATGTTAAAAGAGCTAAACTGGCCGTCGCTTGAGTCTAAACGCACACTTCACCTTTCCAACCTGGTGTTTAAGAGCTTTTCAGGGAAGATGCTACCCTACCTGAATAGACTGCTTCCTCCAGCAGTTCCCTCATCCTATAGCCTCCGGTCCAGGACCTGCACCTTACTTGCGATACCACAATACAAAAAGAAAGTGGCTCGATCCTCATTTTGCTACACAGGACCGCAATTATGGAATAACCTCCCAGACGCCGTCAAATCTTCCCCCAGTCTTAAGTCACTCAAGAGCTCCCTATTAACATACCTAAATACGGAATGCACCTGTAAACATGTAACATAATGACTATTTCCTACGTATTTATTTTCTGTTAATCTGTATATCTGTGTTTTTTCATATCTTGCATTTTATTACTTTGTATTTCTGTAAAAACTGTAACATTTCAATGTTCTTGAACCCAGGACATACTTGAAACTGAGAGAAATCTCAATGTATCCTTCCTGGTAAAATACTTTATAAATAAATAAATAATTCATTAAAATATAACCACAAGTCAATGTTTCTGTCGCTGTAGGGGAATTTCTTCAGAACAAATTTTAACACATGACAGGAATCAAATTTTATTTATTACAAAATAAATACTTGACGTGGCGGTGCCCAGGACTGGGTCGGTTTGTTATATCCCACTATGGGATTAAACATGCACTGATCTTTATTATTAATTATCACATGGCGCGTGAAGTGCCTCTTTAAAAAGTACACACTTGTGGGGGGGCGTGGCTGGACGCCGAGCAGGACGGACGTGCGGTGGAGGAGCTCCTGCAGTTTTGATATTTGGAGTCCGTTTTCTGCTCTTTGGGGTGAGATCGGGCGCCTGTTTGCCCTCCTGAGTGGACCCGGAACACGGAGGGGGCGGGGTGCGTGGCTGCGGTGATCGGGCGTTGAGGAGGTACCGCTGGATCCCCCTGGGCCTGTTGTGTGTGCGGAGCCTGAGTGAAGGTGCCGCGGGGACCAGCACTTCCGGTGCGGAGGACTCCCTCGAACTTGGCCATTTGAGGTACTACAGCGCCGGCCTCTGGGGGTAAGCTGACGGACGGGGAGTCACTGTATCTCCCCCCCCCTGCTACACGCAACGCTCTTCCTCTGCCCACCTGGTCCCACCACACCCGCCCGGCCACAGCGTGGCGACCCGTATCTGCGGCACCCGGAACAACTGGGGAAGGGGGAAGTAGCCCACAGGCACCCCCCACGTGGAGTGGAGGCTGTGATCGGCGCCGCTTTGAGGCTCGAGGGCCCACCCGACCTCCCTTGGATAGAGGGTCTCCGGAGCTGGCCCATTTGGCCCCCCAATCTGAAGCTGACAGCGGTCCCCATAACCTCTCAGAAGTACCTGTATGCCCTTAAACGTTAAAAAAAAAAAAAAGGAATATAAAAGCTAAAAAAAAAAAAAAAAAAAAGGGATACAAGAAACATAATTTACCGTGACTTCCTGGAGGGCTGATTGGCGCTGGAGCCGCCTCTATCAGTTTAGCCAGTACACTCTAACGAGCGACCACATGGATATGTAGCTCATGCGGCCAGCGCTGAACTCTTCTCAATCCAACGGCTTCTAAAGGATAACCGAGGCATATTTTCTGCGGCTCTAAAATGGCACCCCCCAAGGCACAGCGAGTGTTGGATCCCCCGAAGTCGGCTCGGAAGGAACGTAATAAGGAGGCGCAGGATAGCGGATCCCCGCGGCAGGCGCTGGCCCACGACCCGGACGGGTCGCCCGCGGCGCAACCAGACCTCTCTGACTCGCTGCCACCCTCAGAGAGCAGATTACACGCCATGCTGCAGGATTTGCGCTCAACCATACAAGCGGACATCAGGGGAGCGCTGCAGGAGTTGCGCCGTGACGTTCAGGACTTGGGAGACCGCACTGATACCTTGGAAACCAAGGCGGACGACTTATGCTTAGCCCACAATGATCTGGTAGACCGCCATCTGGCCCTGCAAGCGGCCCATGAAGCTCTGGCACTTAAAGTAGCTGACGTAGAAGACCGCTCCCGGCGTAATAATATCAGAATCAGAGGTATCGCAGAAGCAGTCACTCTAGCGGACTTACATCCATATCTCCTGGAGTTGTTTCAAGTTTTGCTGCCAGAAGCTACACCACAAGACCTACTTCTGGATCGAGCGCATCGCTTACCGCGAGCAAAAAACCTACCAACGTCGGTGGCTCGTGATGTCATTATCCGGGTTCACTTTTTCCACATCAAGGAAGCTCTGATGTCAGCGTCACGGAAGTCCATGCCTTTAGCTGCCCCTTATGCTGCTATCTCCTTTTTCGCTGACCTATCGGCTTTGACCATGTCTAAACGACGAGAGTTTTCATCCCTCACCAAGCTTCTCCGCAATCATAAGTTGGCGTACCGATGGGGGTTCCCAACGAAGCTCTTGATATGGAAGGATGGTATCCTAAATGTTGTTCCTGATGTTGCCACTGGATTACAATTCCTGAAGGACTGGAACATTCTGGCTGATTTCTCGCCTCCGCGTGAGCCTTCCTCATCACCAATTAAGGTCTCACCGGAATGGCATAGAGTCTGACCTAAATGATGGGTGTCTCTTTTCCTGTGCCGCGTGGAGGACGTGGTTCCTCCTTACGATCGCCTCGGGACTCTGTTTTTTTTTTTTTTTTTTTGGTTCAGCGCTGAGTTCTTGCGTTGAGCTCTGTGCAGCGGACGTCCCCCCGTCCCCCGGTTGAGTCTCCTTAGCTGATATTTTTCGCTTCTTCCTGCCACTAGGAATGACTCATTCTTGCTGTATCTCTGGGATACAGCAGTATTTGGTTTGTTTGTCTTATGTTTTTGCCTTTTTCAGTTTTTTTCCCTTTTCTTTTTCGTTCCTTTTTCCTTTTTTATTTTTCTTTAATTATTTGTCTGTTGATGTGCTCTTAAGGCCATGGCCTTCATATTCCTCATGTCTCCTCGATAGTACTTTTAATCCGACTTTGCATATTATAACGTTGTGGTTAATTAATAATGAGTAAACCTCAGTTCAGTATTTTCTCAATGAATGTTAGGGGGCTGAATGTTCCGTTTAAAAGACATGCTCTGTTTCGGGATTTACATAAAACTAAGCCAGCTATAGTCTGTGTGCAGGAGACGCATTTTAGCACAGTGCGCACCCCCCATTTGCGATCCGCTATGTACCCTGTTTCCTTTCATTCTACTGCCCAGACGAAGTCTAGGGGTGTCTCGGTTCTCTTTCACAAAGACTGGGTATTTAAATGATCAAACCAATATACAGACCCACTGGGCCGCCTTTTGATTTTGGTGGGCACTATGAATGAATTTCCAATTACGGTTGCAAATTTGTACTTGCCTAATGTCAACCCGGTATGTTTTCTTAAAAAAGCTTATAGTAAGATTAAGAAGTTGATGGAGGGGTCTCTTTTCATGTGTGGTGATTTTAATTGTGTGCCGGACACGGCTTTGGATACACGCCCAGGCCAGAACCGTGCACAGCCTCGTAAACAGCTCCCCGCTAGTCGTCAACTAACTGACTTTTTACGATCCTCTGACTTATATGACGCATGGAGAATTAGCAACCCCTCAACTAGGGACTTCACTTTTTTCTCACCAGTTCACTCATCTTATAGCCGCATTGACCTATGTCTGATACAAGGCCCAACAGTCCCTCGTCTCCTGGCAGCTCGTATCGGCTCTATAACATGGTCTGATCATGCTCCTATAACGATGGACTTCGAAGCTGACTATCCTGCTAGGGGGATGGGGAACTGGCGTCTAAACGACTCGCTTATAGTTAGTGGCGCTGATGTGTCTGATACATCGGCGGTGTTACGGGAATACTTTGCATTAAATGTGACGGAAGACGTAACCATATCATCGGCCTGGTTGGCGCATAAAGCAGTGGTGAGGGGCCATTTGATTCAGAGAGGGGCTACACGGAAAAGGGCGTTCAATACCCAGATGACTTCAATACAGCGGCAAATATCTGACTTGGAAGCCCAACATAAATCTAACCCCACACCTGACCTCTTGTCCCGACTGACGACCCTTCGACGGGATCTGATCCAGATGACGTTACAGTCCTCTGAACGGGCCATACGACGCTTAAATCTCACCCAATATACCCAGGGCAACAAAGCTGGCAAGTTACTGGCATCTAAATTGAAATCTAAAAGAATGCAAACCAAAATTCCTTACCTATTAGATAATGGAGGGGATAGGATTTACAACCCGTTAAAAATTTCAGAGGAATTTGCCAACTTCTACGCCTCTTTATATAACCTAAAATCAGATCCTGCGACTCACGACCCGGACCCAGATGAGATAACTCAATTCCTCCAGGAAGTAGAACTTCTTTCCCTATCCCGATCACAAGCGGCAGAGTTGCTGGTTCCGTTCACAGAGGAAGAGGTGCATAAGGCCGTTAAGGCTCTTCCAAAGAATAAGGCCCCTGGGCCGGACGGTTTTTCTAATTTATATTATCAGACCTTCGCAGACATTCTAATACCAACCCTTACGGGACTTTTCAACCATATCAAATCCACAGGTGTAATACCCCCGGAAATGCTTCAAGCTACTATTATAACATTACCTAAACCTGGCAAATCCCCGACCAGCTGTGAATTTTCGTCCTATATCCTTATTAAATGTGGATGCTAAGCTATACGCTAAACTGTTGGCGTCTAGAATGGCTCCTTTGCTGCCTTTCTTGATATCAGCGGAACAAACCGGGTTTGTAACTGGTAGACAGACATGTGACAACACCCGACGTTTCTATAACATAATCGATATCGCCTATAGAACCAATACAACTGGGCTTCTCCTGGCACTGGATGCAGAGAAGGCATTTGACCGCCTACATTGGGGCTATATGCGTAAGGCATTAGAAGTCTTTGGTTTCCCTGCCCTATTTATTGATAGTATCATGAGCCTGTATTCCCTTCCAACGGCAAAGGTCCTGGCATCTGGGTTTCTTTCTCCTCATTTTCTATTACCAATGGCACCAGGCAGGGGTGTCCACTCTCCCCACTCATCTTTGTTTTGGCATTGGAGCCCTTGGCCTCACGTATCAGGCGGGACACTTCCATCTCTGGCATATCTACACCAGATGGAATTCATAAATTAGCTCTGTTCGCGGATGATATTTTGATTTTTCTTACCTCCCCTGAAACTTCTTTACCATCTCTGATGCGTCAACTAACTTCCTATGGCCTAGTCTCCTATTATAAAAACAATGTGAGCAAGACGCAGGCACTGCCGCTACATGTTGATGATTTCTCACTCTCCACTTTAAAGGCCTTGTATCCATTCGACTGGAGAACGACCTCTTTGAAATATTTAGGTATTTTCTCTTACCAAATGCAGGGGCTCTATCCTCAAATATAATTATAACCCCCTCATGACTTCTATCTCCTCCCAACTGTCCTCCTGGCTTGATCTGGAGGTCTCTTGGATGGGACGTATGGCAGCTCTGAAAATGTGTATCCTACCCCAGATTCTTTATTTTTTCAGGAACATCCCAGTTTTTATCCCGGCACATATGTTGCTACGTATGCAAAAAATGCTGCAGGCACACATATGGAAAGGGAGGCCTCCACGCATTCCAGCTTCCACAATTAACGCGACTAGACGTAGGGGGGGGCTAGGCTTTATAAACGTTACTGCATACTACAGAGCAGCTCTATTGGCTCAGCTCCTATCCTCCATGTCCCAGCGAGACACCCCTTTATGGTTACGAATGGAGAATGCTTACATTGCTCCCTTTCGAGTTCACGACCTGATGTGGTTTGAGAAGCTCCCACATCACACATTGGAGGGTCTCTTGCCTTCCACATCCCTTTCCCTTATGTCATGGCGGCTATGGGGTAGACGACTCGTACGACCTTTCTCATTGCTCAGCTTAGCTCCATTGCGCTTCCTATGTCACACTGTCCAAGACCTGAACCTTGACAGGTGGTTCCAATTAGGTCTTACACATATACATCAACTTTTTACATCCTCTTCCATTAAAACCTTCCCGGACATAGCGCGCGAGTTTGCCCTTCCCACTAGCGAATGTTTCAAGTACCTTAGGGTAAAACATGCACTAACTCAACGGGGTATTTCCTCCTTTGCAGCGACGGAGATTACGGCCTTCCACAGGTTGTGCTTAGGTAAAAAAGTTACGAAAAAGCCTTTGTCTTTATGTTATGACAGTTTGTTGTCTGCGAACCCCAGTAAGAAACTACCGTATATGATTAGATGGGACAAGGATCTGTCGTTCGAGTCTTCTAAGGAGGACTGGTTCTACGCCACGGAAACGGTCTATAAATATACCAGGAGCACTAATCTGCGGGAGGCACATCTTAAACTATTATATAGATGGTACATGACCCCGAATCGCGTGGCTCATATACCCGGGCACTCCAGTGTATGCTGGCGCTGTGGCACCAGTTTCGGTTCCATCCTGCATATCTTTTGGCAATGTCCGCTGCTAGCTACCTTCTGGGGGAAAATCTGCAGACTGATATCTCACTGTACCGGCATATCTATGCCTCTGTGCCCTAAACAATACCTCTTACATATGCTTCCAATTACTATCCAACAGCGACATAGAGGCATCATATCAATAATACTTAGCGTAGCTAAATCTACTATAGCACGTCATTGGCTTTCTCAAGCTAGTCCCTCAATGAGAGAAGTCATGTTATCATTGGAGAATGTTTGTCTGTACGAGGAAATGTACCACAGGGCTGTAAACTCTTTCAGCGTGTTTCAAGACATATGGGAAGGATGGGAACTCTTTGTAAAGTCTGGAAAACTGATATAATTTTCTTATAAATGTTATAAAGGATATATTTGATGAGGATACAGTATTAATATTGCCGTTTGTGGACCTTACTGAGCATATGCATAAGGATTTTATTTCTGACTTTTTTTTTTTTCTTCTCTTTCCCCCTCTTTCTTTTTTTTTTTTTTTTTTTCTTCTCTTTTCTTCCCCTTAACTCTGTGCACTCTTCTGATTTGTGTATTCTGTTATGTTTTACAGTGTTATAAATTTTATTGTGTTTTAGTTTAAATTAGGAAAATTTGGTTCAACAGTTTGCCTATGCTGCAAAGCTTATGTTATTGTTAGAATTGTTAACTGCAGGATCCTGCGTGATCCTCCTTTTTCATTACCCCTATCTTGGTGATGTCTGGCAACTGTTTCTTCTATGTGAACCTTAATAAAAAATTTAATATAAAAAAAAAAAAAAGTACACACTTGTAACCTAGCCCAAAGAGCTAACGCTCTTCAAATTCAATCTCATCCAGGCATTGAATCTGCATGGGAGACCCTTGTACCCCGTCTAAAATTCATAAACTCCACTTACTCTATCCTTACTACAGATATAAATATATATGTATATGTCAGTAGTAAATCTGAAGGATATATAAATATATGTATATATGTGTGTGTTCCTTCAACATTCTAGATTTGTCCCTGTCACCTGTAATTTTGCACAACTCTCCCATACCCACCAGCCTATGCATCCTTCATTGCATCAATTGTCTCCCTCTGGTCTGTGTGTGCAGTGTAGGTGGTCCAGCAGCAGTCCCCCTTTTCATCAATGTGCTAAATCGCCTCTTCCCTCCAGACACTGTCCCAGACCCCTTCCTTACCTGTTGTCATCGACTCATCACCACATCAGGGGATCTTCTGATCTCTGATCCAGGAGGAGGGTCCTGCCAAGGCATAAGGTGGACCTAGATACCCAAGAAGACACTTGCTGCCCTCACCCCCATGATCCGGGAGCCGCATGCAAAGACTTCTGGGACTAGCAGTTCAGGCGGCATTTGGCAGCTGAGCCCACTCGGCCTGACAAAAGTACACCTCCCATAATGCTTTGCGTCCATGGAGGCGAGAACCTGCACATAACGATCTTGAGCCAATAAACATGAAACCTTCCTTGGGTTCCCCTTTCTTTAACCTGATCACACTAAAGACGGTAGTATTTAATTATTTTCTTT
Organism: Leptobrachium leishanense; assembly: GCA_009667805.1. Lineage (NCBI taxonomy): Eukaryota > Metazoa > Chordata > Amphibia > Anura > Megophryidae > Leptobrachium > Leptobrachium leishanense. Next base: position 3,956 of record RXON01002131.1, on the reverse strand, counting down.
TTTATTTTGGTTTTCTTGGCACTGCATGGAAACGTGTTGATGGAGTAGGAGGCTGCGTGTGTTTGAACTGATAATAAAATAGATATCTGTGTTATAGCATGGTCAAGTGATCCCATTGCTGCCTGGTTTACGTCACACTTTATTGCTATATATATTAATAACTATCATCATTAATATAGCGCCAACAGTTTCCGCAGCGCTTTGCAATAACCAAAGGGAGGGAGATACAGATAAACAGAAATAGGATGGAAGCAAGAGGTGTAGAGGGCCTGCACAAAGGAGCTAACAGTCTAGAGGGGGCGCATAGATATATATTGCAGCTATATCAGCTAAATTAAGTTTGTTCAAATAAATCTTATGTCTTAATGTCACAACTTCAGAAGGAAATATATAAATTTATATATAACAATATCTGTTTTGTAAAGTGTACTTTTTCGGCTTTCACTCTATGTGAATGTGCATTTTTTATATATATAAATATAATTATTTATGAGATATTTATTATGGATTAGGTCATTGTCCCAGTTTAACATATCCGAATGTCCTTCGGTATCGTGGAAAAAGAGAAACCCCCTGGAAGTAAACCGGAAACCTTCCTTTTTACCTTATGTTTCTATTCTTGATGGTTTTTTCTTTGTTCTCGATCGGCGTTCCTCTGCATTTGGTTAAATGTTTAAATATTTTCCCGCTATTGGGAAGACATATTGCTTACAGTGTATATTTTTTGGACATCAACCTTTAGCCGAGCAACACAAATAAGGAAGAAATTGCACCTTCAAACCATTTCCCAATTAAATTAGATTTATGCAATTCATTAAAAAAACACAACGAGACATATATTTAAATTAATGCTACGTTTATTAGTAAATTTATCATAATAAAAGTCATTTTGTAGCATATAAGAGGTGAATAGGGGATTTACGAGCCAGAACAAAGCCTGAATTATTATAGTTTGACCGGGAAAATGGTCATGATATGCGACCTCTGGACTCACGAAGAGTCGTCCTTTAGCACCCAGGAGAGGAAAAACTCCCTTGGAGAAACCTCTGAGAGAACCATGGCATGAAGGACCGCCCTTCCCTCTGGGCATTAAGAGGTTAATACAAAGATAGGGCTTGTTCTGTTTAAAATATGGACATATAAATTGGATAGACAGACACAGACAGACAAACATAAAACATAAAAATCTGCGCGCTAGGCCTACCCCCCTCCCTGCGAACCACGCAGCGCACGCAATGCTTAAGGGGATGCTCATCCCAACTAAAGAAGCACCGATCTATCTAAAGGGTATACGAGTAGCGACGCTATAATTATAGCGTCCCCTGCTAGAACCTCCAAAGCACCAAGGTCAGATTAGGGTAGTCTCGCTCCAAGTCTTCAGACACATCCAAATGAGGCACAGATCTCCACACCACAAAGGGTTCAGGGACAGCAGCTCAAGAGGTGAATCTCCGTCGCAGCCTCGGATGTGTCTGGGAGATAATAGAATGTTCAAAGGCTCCAGCAGCAGCTAACTCTATGACATCACAGAAGCTACCCTTATGGCATTCCAGGGTCCATGGTGACTCATCAACAGCTAAGAGTAAAACATCCCTTGAGGTGGAAGGGAGAAGGACATTAAAATCAATATAAATGGGACCGTCATTGTGATTGCTTTTTAGAAGAAAAAATTATAATAAAGAGCTAGAAATATATGTCTATTTAGTTATAACTCCCACTAACGTTGTCTTGTAAGCGGACCAAAAACAGATTCACTTTCAAGACGGCGCCGGACCGGGCACAAGTAAGGATTGTCAGAACACGAGTTCTCTTCAGGAAAGGCAAACTTTATTGTGTCGTCACACAAGTACTCACACAGGATTGAATCACAAGAGTGAGCCCCCCCCTTTCACCCGTGCAAAGGGATCTTATACCCAAAAATACGTAATTAGGTACATCCCAATTAGCCCACCTCCCAATGACACTTTATTCCACCCCATGTGGGTTATATAACCCTCCCATCGTTAGTACAAAGAAATTCCACATTAACTATAATTGATACACTTCATGTTAGTTGACAGTCTGTGATTTGTTGTGCTGTCTTTTCTCAGGGCAGCGCCGCCCTCCCTATAGGCTGTGTTTATTTGAGATAGCCTGGGGCCTGGTCTGTTCTCTATGATTCTTGTTCCTCTGCACGTCTCAATGACCTTGCCCTATTCATTCATCTTCCTGTCTCTCCGTGCAAGAGCCGGCCGGATTCTGCCTGGTTTTATTTCTAGCTTTCTAATCTACCACACATTCTTGGAATTCTATGTAAACTTTGCTTTGCACATCTAATAAAATCTATTCTATTTACTGGTGAACCAATATTCTGAACAAGATGGCTGCCTGGCTCATAGTAGCAAAAATCTTTCAGCTTGATTTCACTTCATTCCCCCTTGGCTCAAGTGTCAGGATCTTTTCCTGGCACTGTAGCCATTACACTCCACTATTCTGAAACTCCTTGTCCTACTGTACTGTTGGGGGGGGTTTCTTTCACTGGGAACATACCCTGTGGAATTATCAGTGTATCTTCTGTGTTTGTTGGGTGTCAGTGCTGTCTTGCACAGTGGCCATAGGATAGCCCTATGCGGTATTATCATATCACCTATACTGATATCAAGATCACACACTATCATGAGTTCATGGATCCAATCTGTGAGATAAATCTCAAGATGGAACCAAACCATTCTCCATTGCTCCAAACCCACGGAGCGGATTCCAGCCTTCGGCAGCAATCCTCCTGGTGCTCGCCCTGCAACTGTGCTACCTCTTCTTGGTGATCTTGAATTACCTGGTAATAATCTGGGACTCATGTGTAGTGTTTCTGATGAATGTGCAACATTCGTAGTGCATTGTCATTTCACACAATCCATTCAAGGCCGCACTGATCTGCTCAAGCGCCATATCATGTATCATCTGCACCTTTCGTAACTCACGCATTTCCAGATTCTGCAGCTGGATATCCATACTAGTTCTATTGAAGTGGTAGAGGCCAAAACAGTAATTGAATTTAAGCAAGCATGGGATAGGCATAAGGCTATCCTAAACAAAAGATAAATCCAGGTTAAGTATCCATGTAATTGGGCAGACTAGATGGGCCGAAAGGTTCTTATCTGCCGACATTTTTCTATGTTTCTATGTTTCTATGTTTCTATTCAGAATCTCATCCATCAGATTGACATAGCTATTCAATCTCCTCATCATCTCCCCTCCCCATCCAGTCCATGCTGGCAACCATGTCCATATTCGATCCATCTTCGCAAACAATTCTCTCTTTGGTCTCTCAAACACCAGTGGGTACCTAGGGTGTAGTTCTGTGTCTGTATTTGTGTCTTCTCCCCTTAGTCTCTGGATTGGGACCAGCTTTGCCAAATAACACATTCCCGTTATTGTTGGTGGAACCCATGTGTAACACACTCTCCCACAACACACCTGATATCCCTCTTCTAACATGAATGGTGATAGGTGTAGTGTTCCCTTTGCTAATTCCAACATCATTCGCCTCATTCGTCTCGTTGTCTCCAGCACACTCTGAGTCCCTCCGGACTCACTTGCAATCACTTCTTCTTGCTCACTCGTGAGTTTTCTACACTGTATATATAAAAAATTTGATTGTTCCTTTGTGTCAATTGTGTATATGTATGATGTCCAATTGAATTTGCTTGAGTAACACCCTTCCTTTTTATGTGTGTCTCTATCTGGTCCTATTTGGAAACACCACTCTGGGGGTATATGTACCCTATTATGGGGTATCAGGCCTCGTACATTTCTGGTTGTTCTCTGGGTGGCCGAAAAGAGTGTACTCTAATATTCCCTGATGCAAACATACTCAGGTTCATATGAACAGAAGCAAATGGGATATGAATTGTCTCTGGGTGCATTCTGCTGCACACCCAACATGCTTTCTGCCCAGATTTCTTAGCGTAGTCATATTT
>RXON01002130.1:0-77937 GCA_009667805.1 Leptobrachium leishanense | reverse complement strand
TATTAACCCCATTAAAAACACTTTCTGTGCCATTCAGCTGCAGGGTGGCAGTCGGGTAAATCATCTCTTTGATCGTTACGTAAGTCCCCATTATAAATCCGATGAAGCCGATGATTGCTATGACAATGTCCTTAACAATGGTCCACAGACTGAGGCCTTCTTTATAAAAAGTGATTATTTCAACCAGGGGTGGAAGGATGAGCGCTAAAGTGCTGCTGCTCACAGCTCCGACGAAGGATATGACGATGTCAAGAAGACGAGGGATGGAAACGGCCAAGGCACAGGTTACGCAGACCAATAGCGCTCTCACGGCAAGTTCGCAGCACAGTTTCCACTTTTTCGGCACTCTGGATGTAACCTCTGGCAATATAATCTCTGCTGGTACGTAGTATTGAATAGCGTAGGTCACATATCTGCCAAACGAATACAGCACCTTTACCATTTGGTACAACCATGATTGTTGAGGAAGGTTCAGGGTTATGCTACCTTTTTTTTTTTTTTTTATCTATGAATATTGGTTCTATTCACAAAGAAGCGTTTGGCAAGGCAGTGATGTAGAAGTTTAACAATATCACAAAATCGCATCTTTATACGCTGTTTGTTTTTCATATGTATAAAAGGCAGGACAGTCATATAACCAGAGTAACAGAAAAACAAACAAAAAAAGTACTAGAAGTGGAGCATAAAGACATGCGCTACACTCTGTCAAAACCGGTCATCACGGTCTCAGGTGGAATTAGATGTATTGTTATCAATGGGGGAAATAATCCTGTAATCACATGACAGATTTACAATTATATCTGGAAGATTCACAGAAATCACCCAACTCCGCAATATTCCCGTATGAAGAGCACTGGGTGTGATGAGCCATGTAACCGTTTGCAGCCTTGCATGTCACCATCTTCAGGTCTGAAAAAAGCTGCTTTCACGGCAGACCGTGACGTGGACGATTCCAACGAAGATATTATAGACACACACACACACACACCCACACACCCCTGCAGGTTCTGTGTTAGGGAGGCTGCACTGTTGGAAGAGCTTTGTGATCAAGAATCTCGTGAATTTCTACGGTGGCCTGGGTGGTTCTCTTTCGGCACAGTCCATTTAATTTTTGCTGGATCCCTTACAGCCGGACACAGCTTTACAGATGGCGGGTAATGGATAAACCCGGATTTATCAGTTCAGGGCATTCATCATTTCTAAAGCTTGCTTCATCTCTGTCAACAGCACTCGAAGTTTGGTGGCGGACATAGTCACAGTGACTGGTCTGGTAAGGTACACGTCATCTTTCAAGGACAGGTTATGGTGCACGAGAGGCTCGTTCACATGCTGTAGGACACTGGAGCTGAGAGTCTGGTCGACACGCCAGCTCATTGAGGACATGCGCGTCAAACGTAAGCTACTTTCCCTCAGTGTTTCCTGCAGAGCGTTTTGCTTCTCTTCATAGGAGCGGCACAAAGATGCTGCATGTTCTTTAGGCAGACCCAGCTGCTGAAGCTCACTTGATAAATTGTCACTGCTCACGTTGTGTTTAGCTGCACTTGAGAGAATAAAGCACAGGACCGCAACCGTGGCTTTAATGTCCCCAGACTCAAATCGTGCATCTGCAGTCAGCTTCAAGATCTTTTCATAATCAATCGTCTCTCCAAGGAGTTCCTTTAACACTTGGGCACAGATCAGCTTCAATTTAACAGAGGAATACTATCCTTGCAAGGGTGCTAATTTCAGCCAGAACCCAGTCAGGGCAATCCAAGTCACCGCAAAACCGGAACCTCATGTTGCCAGCAGCTCCAGCACTTCCGGTCAGCTCGTTATGCTACCTTTTATTTCGTCCTCAAAACAAAGATACCCTAAGGTAGCGAGAGAGATGTATAGAATGGTGACTGTGGCCATCCCCACATTTAATGCTTTGGTGAACTCCTTTTTCTCTCTCATTCGATTTTCCAGTGGAATAACCACTCCTATTCCTTCAAAAGCAAATATGGCCGTCCCGAAAAACAGAGGGTATTTTTTCCAGTTGGCTGCGAGAGGCAGTGCACGATGGTCTGAGAGGTTTCTGATGGTATACTGGTAAATGATGACCAGACTCACGGCCATAGAGAGATTGGCCAAGAATGAACACACCAATAAATTCTTGAGGTCTCGTATAAAAACTAAAGGGATTATGAGCGGCAGGAAGCTGATCATGTAGAGTCTCAGGTCTAGGTTCCATGCGCCGCCAGGCTCTGCAGACGGTGAATGGTTTTCAGATATCGCTTCGCAAACTTGCTTCATATTTTCTGCTAAAAAGACAAAATACACACTGCAAAACCCCAGCTGCTTGGTAACCAGGAGAAAGTCAACAATGTTCCTTCCCAGCGATGGATACCGCTGAAGGCAGGTCAGAGGTCCCACTTCAAGAGCCAGGCCAACCGTGGCACTGTAGCCTAAATTTGCTCTTTTATATCTTTGGCAAAGAAAGTGGCTGCACCGGACCAGCATTTTCATACAGTGAATGGATATGATGCCAAAAAATATTAGACTGATGGGTCCAACCAAAATGCCGGCATTTTTCATAGCTAGAGGAAGTCGCAGAAGCCCGGTGCCTATGTTTCCCTTCAGAAGATGAATAAGGGTTTGCAGGTATGTCAACCCGTCGTCGTTGCTGGAATCATAATGCCGTTGTACAACATTGTCCTCTTCAGAGTCTCCATCGGAATTTCCTCCATCTCCAATCAGGCTTCAAGGCTTCCAAACCTATCTCCTCTCCCTCTGACGCGGCCGGGCTCGTCATCATCGCTATGGACACACTGCAGGAATCCCTGCCATATTCTCCAATGGCGACGACGACCTGGAACATCCATTTTTGACTGTAGCGCTCACCCCCGGAGGAGCCGCTGAATAAACCTCGGGATAGTCTCACTGCACTAGGAAATAGCTATACACCAGCACTGTTGTGGATTTTTCTATATTATATTCTTTACTGATCCCAATAAAGCAGTATATAATACGCATATACGGTATTTGAGTAACAAGAATTCATAAAGCGGGAAAAACATGCGGCGGTAAAAGAAACCGGTTAACCCCCTCAGTTCTGGAGTGTAAGTCCAGTGAAAAATAGCTCAAAAATATATATGTGTGTTGTATAGGGTACCCGGGTACTGTGCTCAACTGGCCAGTGAATGAAACAAAAACAATCTTCGACTAGTCACCGTTGGGCCCCTTAAAGAAACAATAAACAAGTGCGCAATGTTCTGCGTTTTCACCAGGCCGAAGCCTTCTCACCCATCCGGTGTAACTGCTTGTCCTGGACCGATGAACGCTGGAGAAAGGAATCTCTCGAGAGAGGATCTGTCCTCGCTGCCACTTGGTACTCGATGCTGTTAACGCCTGCACTTCCGATCTTGTTCTCCTCTGCCAGAACACTCTGTAGTACACAGCCGGCCGATGCACACTCTCTCTCCGATCATTGCAGCAATGGATGCAGTCATCTCTCTGTGCTCCAACTCTGCCAAGATCCCAGAAGTGTCACCTGCGACTGTTCTCTCTCACTGCTCGCTCTATTCTGTCAAATGCTCAGGGAACAGCACGATCTCTAACACGACTGTAGCAACTTCCACACTCCGTCCTGGCTTCAAACCCTAACAGCCCCAGCGTGCATCCTACGTCTCTCGTGGCTCTGCTCAAACTGCCCATGTCTTGCACGAGGATGCTGATCTCTTTCCTCCTCTTTGTACCACCCACTTCCTGTCCTCACGCAAAGGTGATGGGAGATGGAGTCCACTCTGTCCAGCATATTCCACAATGTCTCCCTCTGGTGGCAGCAATAATTCAATGCACCAGAATACAGTTTTTAAAGCAGCGCTACATGACCATTAAAGACAGAGGGGGAAAAGAAAGAAGAGGGGAGGGAGAGGAGAAGGCCCGGCCCAGACCAGATTGTGAAGAGATATCTGCAGGGAAGGTGAAACAATGACGGGGGGCAATAGAAAGGCAACAGGTATATGTGACATCAAAAATCGGTATAACCCAGTGGGACCTACAGGCCAGTTTCTAACCATGGTCCCCACGTTTTATTATAGGACGGTAATGTGAAATGAACTAGTGCCGTCAATTCGTCCATGACTTGTGTGTCCTTGATCTTAGCATAAACTTTGGCCATCCGTGGTAAGCGGGACTGCCGCCAGGACTTCGCCACCGCCCACCTGACGGCCATAGTAATTTTGGCCATTAATTTATTCTCATGAAAAGTGAGCTCCAGACGTGGCCTGCACAGCAGAAATGCCCAGGGATCCAAGGGTATAAGTTTGAACAAAACCAGCATCAGTAGCTGTATCTCGAGCCAGAAAGGGACAATCTGGGGGCAGGTCCACCACATATGTACATCCTCCAGCTTGAGTCTGGGACATTATGATTCATGTGAGCCACTGGGAATGGGGTGATATACCAGCGCATCACTGTTTTGAGCGACTGCTCCTTGGTGTTTAAACAACTAAAAATACATTAAAATGTTTCTAAATACTAAAAGAGGTCCTTTAAAAAATAATTATAATGGTCTCTTACATAATTAAAAAACGCTTTTTTAACAAAAATTGGGAAACAAAAATTATTACAATTATATTGTTTTACATTGAATCATATGGGATTCTCCTGTTTAAACCCATCGAACCAAATCACCGAAAATCAGGGCATTTCACTGACACTCGGCTGCAGTTCGGTGTTCTCTGTATAGATTAACCATTACTTCTCTATGGGACAATTTCGCTTTCACCAAAGACTGCCAAATTGCTACAAACTGCACCGTATTTCACCATCAATTAACCAGTATTTGGAGAGTTTACAGCTTTGTGAATAAACAAACTGCCCCGGAATTGCACCGTACAGTGAAATTCACCGTTCGGGACTTAGTGAATAACCCCTACAGTGTTTACAAGTGCCCATTATTCAGGAGTTAGCTGTCATACGGGGGAACAAAAGTGAGAGTGTGTAGCAGCCATATGAAACAAGCTATGATTGGTTATTTAATTATAATCGTTATTTTTAAATGGACATCGTAAAGAAAAATCTGCATTTTAGTTCCATTTTCTCTCAACGGCGCTGCATGACTCCAGGAGGTGATACTGGCGGTGATACGGAAGCGCTACCACAAGTATCCCCATAGTGTCCCCATATTACCGCTACCTTGGGAATAGTGCCCATAAGTTTTTTGGAAAAAATTAGATGCATACATATACACATGGTGTTGTATTTAAGACAAGTTATTTAATGTATTTGGGTTCTAGGTCTGCCTTGTTTTCCTTTGTGCATATTACTCCCTTTCGCAGAGAAGGAACTCAGGTAAGTTTCTGCTCAGTTGTAACATGTAGATACTGCAGGAGATAAATCAATTATGTAATCAAGGCAGTTTACTGAAGATCCAACATCCAACGCTGATTAGACCACTGATTTCCATCACATTGTATATGGATTTTACATGCTGCAGGACAGCACTTTTCACACACTGCCATCACATCAGCAGAGAGATAGATTTTTTCTTATTTTTCAACTACATTTCTTTCTTCTTGCTCAGTGTTTCCTGATGGTAATTCCAGGAGGACTTGCTGGATAAGCAGATAAACTTTCTATTACTGTACTTTTTTGCTGTGTTTAGCATTGCAGTTGCACGAGAGAAATATACCACCACCACATACGGCTACTCTGTTTTTATACATATATATATGTTATAGTTGCAGAGGACATTTACACATCACAGTAATTCAGAGAACCGCTTACAGAACTCATGTGCTACATTCCCCATATGCAGCAAAGAACTCTGGTCATATGACATGCTATGTCATATCCTGCAGAGGTCAGAGGGAGACCAGTGCTGGATGCAGGGGAGTTTTTAATGGAAAGTAGAGTTAAAACAGGTGAGGGGACTTCCGGGAGGCGGGCCGAATGAATAGCCGCTTTTAGCTCGAGCTCTGCCTAGCACCCTTCCTACCCTGCTGGGTTCGGGATTTCAAAGGTCTACACGGGCATATTATTGGGGCAGAAGGAAGGGACTACTCATTTTACTCACACCCCCATGATTCCTTTTCCCGTATTGACATGTTCCTACTATCCTCGACCTTCTATCACTCCATAGTTGACGCAGCGATAGGAATGATACATATTTCTGACCATGCACCTGTCACGGTAGATTTCCAGTTAAAAACTCCCCTCCCACGCTCCCGAAATTGGCGCTTTCCCGCTACTCTCCTTCACTCTAACGATTTCAAAGCACACATAGAACTTAGCTGGAACAACTACCTGGACGATAACTTGGAACACGTGGATGATGTTAATTTGTTTTGGGAGGCGGCTAAACCGGTCATGAGGGGGTTGCATAATTGAATATATGTCCCGTAAGCGTAAAGAGGTTAACAAAAGACTACTGGAGGCTCACTCCTCCCTAGTTAATTCTTATAGAACTCATATCGCAGATCCTACCCCTACCACATCGGAACAGTATAAGGCGGACAAATGAAACTATGCTAGGTTGACCGAAGAGAAGGCCCAATATTCCTGGCTACACCAGAAGAACCGTTTCTTCCGCTGGGGTAACAAACCGGGGAAACTCCTGGCTAATTTACTGAAATTGCAGCACCCGCCGACCCCGGCTATAACTAGGATTAAGACCCCCTCTGGTGAAGTGTTAACCGACCCATCGGACATTAATAGGTTTTTCCGTGACTACTTTGAGACATTCTACAACGCTGAACTTGATGAGTGGAAAGTCCAGGCCAAATTTTTTATAGCGGCGGGGATGCCAGAACTAGATCCCGAGGCAAGAGAAAAACAAAAATGCCCCAATTAGCTCAAACGACATATTGGCAGCCATTTCTCTCCTTCGCTCCCACAAAACCCCCGGCCCAGATGGCTTCTCGGCAGAATATTATAAAATGCTAGAGGGCCACCTTGTCCCACACCTCACGACCCTGTTCAACAATATACTACAGGGAAAGGCCCCGCCACCCTCCTTTAATGCGTCCCGGATGATAATGATTCCCAAACCAGACAAAGACCCTTTACTGATAACGTCCTATCGCCCAATTTCCCTGTTAAATACCAACTTGAAATTATTATCGGCCATAATGGCTCGGCGTCTGCAGACCCCGCTAACGCAGTTTATCTCTCCCGCTCAAACAGGGTTTTTGACGGGCCGTCACTCTACGCAAAATGTCAGAAAAGCCCTGGCTGCAATCTGGTCATCAAATAGCCGCACTCCATCTTCGGATTTACTCCATAGCTGCGATGCCGATAAGGCCTTTGACCGTATATCGTGGTCCTATCTACGATGATTCTTAAAATATCATTCCTTTGGAGTCCCAATACTCAATTTATTTAATGCCCTATATGATACCACTTCCGCTACCATCACGACTAATGGCCTTAATTCCACCCCTTTCATGCTGGAACGGGGCACACGTCAGGGCTGCCCACTCTCCCCACTATTATTTAATTTAGCATTAGAACCACTCCTAAGAATTTTCCAAACATGCCCAGATTTTAGTGGAATACAAATAGGCTCGCAGGAGGTTCGAATAGTCGCTTTTGCAGATGATTTGCTCCTCTTTCTGTCACGCCCTGATACGGCGCTCCCATCCCTTTTGACATATTTAGAAGAATTTCACTTAGCATCGGGATTTAAGATTAACTATGATAAAACATTAGCGATACCGTTGGGTACGGATTACGAGGGTTTGCTTGGCAGCGCAATCCCTTTCGTTGGTGCCGAATGGGGACTTTTAAATATTTAAGTGTGCTTATACCGACAAATATCACAAGATTATATGAGGTTAATATCCCCCCCTCCTGTCCCAACTTAAACACCTGTTAACCTCCTGGGCAAAACTACCGCTGTCTTACTTGGGGAGGTGCAGTCTTATAAAAATGGTCGCATTCCCTCGTCTACTATACCCGATACAAATGCTCCCAGTACTTCTCAAACGCAAAGACATAGCACACATCCATGCTCTGTTTACCAGATTCATCTGGAATGGGGGAAGACCACGCATAGCACTACTTAAACTTCAGCTTCCCTATAATATGGGGGGATTGAATTTACCGGACATGTGTTTATATAATATCACAGCCCTGTACCGAGTCGTGGCGGACTGGATAGCGGACACATCCAGGTACACGGATTGCGCCTTGGATCGAGCCATGTCCTTCCCACTATCCCCACTGGCTTTCCTTCATTCCCTCCTGCCAAAGATCCCCCTGACCCAAAGATCTAATCCCCTGCTTTTCACAGGACGAGAGGCGTGGTATCGAGCTAGAAAACAGTGGGGCTTATCCTGGACATCCTCGGTTTTTCCAACCATTGTTACGCAACCCTGCTTTCCAATCTGGCTCTGCGGCCTCTGCATTTCGGGTCTTGGCAACTAAAGGCTTAACTCAAATAGGTCACCTGTTATCAGGACCAACTCACTCCCTCATCTCCTATAGAGATCTATGTGTACTAACAGCCGAGCTCCCCTCCACTCGGTATATTATATGCAACTATCGGCATTTGTATCAACACAGTTAAATACCTTAAAACCGCAGGACTTCTCCAATCCCCTTGATACTCAGGCGTCTCTGGGACCGTCCACAGCATCATTTCGCGCACTGCTTCGTCCTCAATTTGACTGGTCTGTAGCGACCACAGGTTTAGCGGCCTGGTGTGTTCAGCTTCCCAAACAATCGCCCTTTACCTTAATTACGGCCACTAATACTTTACGGAAACAGATCCCCTCGGCTCAATATGACGAAATGTTTTTGAAATTACTACATGGGGCCTATATAGCCCCGGATAGATTGGCCCGAATGACATCCCTTAGTTCTGGTCAATGCCTTAAATGCACACAGGCCAACGCGCATCTTTTTCACTGCTTGTGGTCCTGCCCTTTAGTGTCAAACTTTTGGAAGTCTATACGAAGATTTGGCATTCAGATCCTAAATATAACGGTACCCACCACCCCAGACTGGGCTCTGTTTAACCTCTTCTCTGATAGCGAAAGATGTGGGTTGGACAGAAATCAGAGGGCCCTATTGGGAGTGCTATCCGCAGTAGCTAAAAAGGCCATTTTGGGAAATTGGATCGCCGCCCCCCCCCACATTCTCGATGTTTTATTCCCGCTTTTACGCTCTCTTTCAATATTACTGGGTGGAGACTGATATGCATAAAGACGATAAAGTACAACAATGTTTTGAAAAATGGGAACACTTTATGTCATATCTACCAGAAGACGTCATTGTAAAACTGAAAAGAGATTTTGAATTTACTAATTGGTACCTGTCTAGATCCCTATCATCCCCTCCCCTAAGATCTAATGCTCAGGCACCCTTAGAACTTTCAGAATTTTCTGACGTATTGCCGTTAGTTTAATAGGTTCATGATACGATATTGTCCTTGTTAGCTATGGGATGGGAGGGATGACTTCCTAAATGGGAATGTGAATATGTATATTGTACTTGTACTGAGTTTGTCAATTTCAAAAATAAAGTTTAAAAAAAAAACAGGTGAGGGACTGCATAGGGGGTAAGGAGGGGTTAATGTTTAAACCCTCTATTTCCTACCCAAAGCAGATCCAGACGCAAGTTTCAGGAAGGGCACTCTACCAATTTTGGCTAAGAGCTGGTGTTCAGTTCGCAGTGACAGGCAGAACGGGTACCAGATCGCCAGCTGCGCTCATCTCACACTCACTCTCGCCTTAGGTCTAAACTAATATATAGCCATGTAATTCCAGAGATAAAAAATGTGCATAGCATACAAACATTCCAGTTAGGGTAGGCGTTGAGCCAGGCTCAGAAACTAGGCAATTCCCAGAATTTTTATTTGGCATCACAAACTATCCATCCATTTATGTCAGTAAAAATGTATTTTAGTACAAAAGCAAAGTATCTTATTTACAGCGAGCAATTTCTAACAACATTTATTATAGGTTAGAGACACACCTCTGGGAGGTTTATTGCTGTGCAGCTCTGTTATACACCTGCTCTCCCTGAATATACAAAGGAGCCCCTAAAAAGAGGGACATTAGAAAAAAAATAAGGGACTGGGGATTTGGGCCCAAAAATATGGACCATCTCTCGAAACCAGAAACACGAGGCGAGATCGGGCTGGTCATGTGACCTGCAGGGGGGAACTCAGTGGAGTCCTGCATTGTAATCCAGCGTTAAAACGCGGGCACAAGGGTGAAAACTGCGGGTGCAGTAAATCCTCCCTTGACCCGCGTTTTAATGCAAAGAATGTAATTTAGTCCAATGAGTTTATTTGGATTTAAAAGAAAATATCTTTAAAATACAGAATCCTGACAATGGGACCCACAACACCCCAAACTTCAATGAAAAGATCTTCAATCCGGATAAAGGTTTGCCTTCACTGATACTTTTCTGAAAGTCATTCATTTTGACTTTTTGGGGAGCAAAGAAGCATAATATATCTAAATCAATTACCTCGATAGCCTTTTGCACAGCTCCAAATCTACAAAAAATTAGGAAAAATATTTTTACAAAAAGTATCGTCTTGTTTGAGATGATTTGGTGAAAATCTAATTAATGTTATTGTTATTATCAGTAGCAGTGTTAGGCTAGAGTCAGACAAACGCAATCTGAGCGCAGTCTGCGTGCGTGCATAACGGGATAATGAATGAGATAATAATAATGAGATAATGAATGATTGAGGTTTTCATTGAAGGTTTCAATACAAATGCTGCTCTGGGCGTAGTTATTCAATGGATGTGCTGCTGATATATGGCATTTGCCAGTGTTATGTATAGACTTGAACTCAACGTCGAAATATAGCACCTTCTAATACCTGAATGACTATAACAGTCTAAATCTCAAAACAATGATTTCAAGATCTAATGAGATAATATATGATTGAAGCACGTGAGCTTGTATTTGGATCTGGGTGCTTCCTGGAGCGTGGTTGCCTAGAGGTCCGCTGTTGATTAGTGGCAATGATGTCACGTTCTTTAGCACCTCTGTGCAATTGAACCAATTCCATTTGGATCACAGTTCGTCCTTTGTTTGACCAGGAGGGTTTATATAGCTACGATCCCATATTTCTCAAGTATTTGAAGCAATTATTTACAAACTTACCATGGCTAATTCGGATTATAATTAAATTTATGTTACACGAATTGGTGGTAACGTTCTCTACTTGCACTTTGGGGAATCCATAAAATAAATGACCTTAAGTTCAGCATGTATTGCGGTGAATTTTCAGCATCCCTAAGTACTTGATGAATGAATATACTAGTCTTAAACACTGTGTTAAACAATCTACAAAATATATGCGCTGTTGAAATGGAGTAAGACCAAGTACTTGATGAATTAATCTAGCAGCTTGAATTCTATACTGTGTTAAAGATCGTACTTAAATTTAAATGCTACTTTAGATGCTATCATCTAAATACATGTGCTTCTGATGCATGAGATCTTAAAATATCTGCAGCATAAAAGTAACAGTTTGGACTTTCTTCACTGTTCATAAGGTTGAATTTCGTATAGTATCAACGATACAATAACAGCGTAAACGGTGTTATTAAATGCTGCTGCGGGCGTTATTATTCGACTTCATATAAGTGTGCCTAAGAAATACAGTATCTCGAAGTATTTGATGAACAAGAGTAACAGCTTTAACTGAGGCATTTGTTACTATCTTATAACTATTTTCTGTGAATAATTGTGGTACTACGCTCTTCAGCACTTGTACAAGATTGAACCAATACTATTTACATTACTCCTCAATTTATGTTTTACCAATTGGTTTATATAGCTATGATCTCAAAATTTTCCTAGAACTTGTAGCTCTTGTTCACAATTAAAACTCGAATTGATTCTGATTATAGTTGAACCTATGCTACATCGAAATTGGTCGTGACGCTTTTCAAATGTATATTGGGTTATCCAATTAATAAATGATTTAAGGCTGGTATGAATTGCTGAGTATTCTCAGAGGTTAACAAGGAACTCTGGTTACCGCTTGAGTTTTATAAGTCTTTTCCTGACGAGAGGATAAATCGTTAAAAGTACCCTTATAATCGGTCCCCGATGTACCGCTTCAACTTACCATACGCTTATTAAATATCTTGCGGTTTATTATGGTTTAAGCAGCGATCTGTAAGTAATATCCAATAAGTGGTCTAGCATTGTATAATCAGAAGGAGGTAGTTACTAATCACCCCCCTTTTATTCATAGATTATTTTTGACTTTTTTGGATCCCTAATATTATTACCTATCAGGGTAACCATCTGGTACATTATTAGGGTTGATAGTCATTATTTGTTATCTCATCAAATGTTATGACATATGAGTTACAATTCTTATTTGTTGTTCAAATTAATGTTGTGAATATACCCATGCTCCATAAGATATGAATGCTCAACAATAATAGGAGTAATTGATATGGTTATTTCACATGTTCCATTTACCTAGGTTATAACCACCCTTAAAGGTATTTTACCTAAGAATTATAGTGGTTATATTGATTTTACCTATGTCGATATTTGTTATGTCAGTCTGAGTTTAGTTTTTGTAACCTTCAGAAGGATTTATGTTTAATGTTTAATAAAGGTTCATATTTTAGATGTATATGTCTCAATAAAGGCTTATATTTTAGATGCACATGTCCTAGCCCATTAACCTCTAGTTTTGAGGTCCTCTTCTTATTGATATTGGGTTATTCCCTGAGTGGCTCTGGATTTCATATCTGAGAAGCTCTACAGTAGTCAACAGTTTGGCTACCCTTTTCATATGTCTCACAAACTTGGATACCATATTTATTTTGATCTCAGATTTATTAAGACAAGCCAGGTGAAACTGTAATACAGTAAAAACAAACTTCATAAACATCACATTGCATGCATAACAGCATTTTCATTACCAGATGATACAGTAAACTTACTTTTTTAGCTCTCTAGGGGTAGATGGCGATGGATGAGAAACACATGCCTTGCTTCCAGTAATAACTTTCAGACAAGAAATGGTGAATGCTTCACTTCCTGTCAAGATTCTACCCAGCATTCTCTGATTAATGACAACTTCCTTCCTATATATTCACTAATATGTATGAAATGGTCTAACAGCCGTAATACCAAGAAAGAAAGACACTCCACTATAACTAATGTACCGTACATTACAACTTTACACAAAATCTATCACAGATTCTTCTTATTAACGCATAAACATTATGATAGACAGCACACTCCCCGTCTGACGTCACACGACGTCACTAACAGAGTCTTCCATAGAAAACAACAGAGCAAGTTCGTTCACTGGTCTTAAGAACACTTTAACCTCATTCTGTTGAAAGGTCTTGACCTCGACCTTACGGACACGATTATCTTTGCTTGGGAGTACTTTGGTGATCAGACCTAAAGGCCACATGTTCCTTAGCGTCTGACAGTCTTTCATTAGCACAACG
Source organism: Leptobrachium leishanense (assembly GCA_009667805.1). Taxonomy (NCBI): domain Eukaryota; kingdom Metazoa; phylum Chordata; class Amphibia; order Anura; family Megophryidae; genus Leptobrachium; species Leptobrachium leishanense. The sequence continues at coordinate 64,519 of RXON01002130.1, read as the reverse complement.
TCTCCAGGTTTAAGATTGGGCTTTCCAGTGCGCCACTTTCTCCTCACTTGTAGAGTAGATATACATTGTTCCTTCCACCGGCTCCAGAAGGTATTGGCAAGAACTTGTACCTGTCTCCATTGTCGCTTGTAAAGATCTTTCTCACAAAACTCTCCAGCTGGAGCACCGGCAAGATTAGTCTTTTGCGTGAGCAACATGGCGGGTGTGAGGATCACCGGGTCCTCAGAGTCACTTGAAATTGGTGTCAAAGGTCTGGCATTAATGATAGCTGTAACCTCTGCCATAAAGGTCACTAAACATTCGTGAGTAAGCCTTGCAGTTCCTACTTGCAGGAAGATAGAGTCAAGAATTCTGCGGGCTATGCCTATCATCCTCTCCCAGACACCTCCCATGTGAGAAGAGTGAGGTGGGTTGAAGATCCACGTGCAGTCTTGCTCACTCAAGTATCTTTGTACTGTAAGGACGTCCAAGTTAGAAGGAATTTGAAGTTCTCTTACTGCTCCTACAAAGTTTGAGCCCCTGTCAGAACGAATGAGTCTCACTGGACCCCTGATTGCTATGAAACGTCTCAGAGCATTAATAAAACTTGAAGTGTCCATTGACTCAATAACTTCAATGTGAACCGCTCTGATGGACATGCAAACGAATATAACTGCCCAACGTTTACTGTTTGAGTGTCCCCTCTTTGTGTACCGGGTGGCGACAGACCAGGGACCGAAAACATCAAGGCCAACATTGGTAAAAGGTGGATCCATGCTAAGTCTGTCAGATGGTAAATTGGCCATCTTTTGTGTCTGTAACCTTCCACGAAGTTTTCTGCAGATGACACACTTGAAGAGGATCCTACTCACACATCTCTTAGCTCCGACCACCCATAGTCCAGCAGCTCTTACAGCTCCTTCAGTAAACAGTCGACCCTGGTGTTTAGTTTGGTCATGGTAGTGCTGAATGAGTAAGTAGGCAATATGATGGTGACCGGGAATCACTAACGGATGTTTCTCTGAGAGTTCTAACTCGCTTTCTCTCAAACGGCCTCCTACTCTCAACATGGCATTTTCATCAAGAATTGGATCAAGTTTCTTTAAACTACTGTCTTTAGGAACAGGTTTCTGGTTGAGAATACAATTAATTTCTTTAGCAAAGACCTCTCTTTGTACAACAGATATTAACCAATTTTTAGATTGTTCTAGGTCAGTCGCTGAGTAGCCGTTTTTGCAGTGGTGCCAACCTCTGCAATTGTCTGGAGTCAGTGGTTTTTGTTTATATAACTGAGCTATGTGGTTCAGGCAAGTAATAGCTCTAACTAATGACCTCCAGGTGGAAAACCTATTGAAACGGTGAGTTTTAAACTGGTTAAGAGAAGTTGTTGTAACTGCAGTAGATACCTGAGGGCGAATTTCCTGATCCTTGTCTGCATCTATTAACTCGAATGTGGCAGGGTCTTTAATGTTACAGTCGGTACTGCGTAGAAAGGTGGGACCTGTGAACCACGAAGTACTCTCAAGGCGGCTGGCTGCTACAGATCTGGTCGCTAGGTCTGCAGGATTACGGTCTGTGGGCACGAAATGCCATTGCTCTGGGAGGGTAGACCTCCTTATCCTCAATACTCTGTTATTGACATAGACGTAGAAACGTCTAATTTCATTATGGATGTAACCCAAAACTACTTTGCTGTCTGTATAAAACTCAGCTTTTTGAATTTCTACGTTTATCTCTGTTGCAATTAGTTCAGCTAGCTCTGTAGCTAAGACTGCAGCACAAAGCTCCAGCCTGGGTATGGTGTGCTCGGGAAGTGGTGCAAGTTTGGCTTTCCCCATTACAAACCCTATGTGGCATTGTCCTTTATTGTCTATGGTTTTCAGGTAAGCTACAGCAGCAATTGCCTTAACAGAAGCATCCAAGAACACACAAATTTTTTCCGTCTGATAGTCCTCAGATGACAGAGGGACATATGGGTGTGGGATGTTAAGGTTAGATAAAACTGTCAGTGAGTCCTTCCACTCTGTCCATAGGTTCTTCTTGTCAGTGGGAAGAGGGTGGTCCCAATCTAACGACTCACAGGTCAAGTCTCTCAGTAGTGCCTTACCCTGGATCGTGATAGGTGATGCAAAACCTAAAGGATCGTACAGGCTATTTATGGTAGACAGGACGCCTCTACGGGTAAAGGGTTTTTCCTCTGTGTTCGCTTGAAAGGTAAAGGTGTCAGATCTTAAGTCCCATAGCAAACCAAGACTGCGTTGCATGGGAAGTGAGTCTGTGCCTAGATCTAAGTCCTTTAACCCGTTAGAACGATCTTCGACAGGAAAGGCTTCTAAAACTTCTCTACTGTTGGAAGCAATCTTGTGGAGTTTTAAGTTGGAACAGGCAAGCATTGCCTGAGTCCTTTTGAGGAGACTGATTGCGGCTTCATTTGTAGGCAGTGATTTCAAGCAGTCGTCTACGTAGAAATCTCTGTCTACAAATTGTCTGACATCTGACCCATACTCTGACTTGCCTACTCTAGCAGAGTGTCTGAGGCCATATATAGCAACAGCAGGGGAAGGACTGTTGCCAAATATGTGTACCCTCATGCGTTATTCTGTGATGTCTCCAGAAGGGTTGTTGTCCTTGAACCAGAGAAATCTCAGAAAGTTTCGGTGTTCTTCTTTAACAAGAAAGCAATAGAACATTTGTTGTATGTCTGCCATGAACGCAACTGAGTCTTTGCGAAAGCGAAGAAGCACCCCCAACAGTCTGTTGTTAAGGTCAGGGCCCGAGAGAAGGACATCATTTAGAGAGACACCCTCATGCTTGGCGCTAGAATCGAACACCACTCTAATCTGCCCTGGCTTCTTAGGGTGGTAAACCCTGAATATGGGTAGGTACCAGCATTCTTCTGTGTCTTTGAGGTCTGGTGTTATCTCAGCATGACCGTTCTGGAATATTTTCTCCATGAAGGAAAAGAAATGTTCACTCATCTCTGGTTTCCTTTGGAGATTGTGTCTTAGGGACGAGAGGCGTTTATGTGCTAGTTCTCGGTTGTTAGGCAAACGTCGTCTTTGAGGTCTAAAGGGAAGAGGAGCAACCCAGCTATTAGTCACATCTTTCTCTATACTCTTTTTCCATAAGTTCTAAGAAGAGTCTATCCTCTATGGACATTGCTACCTGATCATCTTCCTTTGTCCTCTTAAACACTGTGCTTCCTAAGTCATTTTGGTCACTCATGCCACTGTACAGAGCACTGGTGAGACCTCACTTGGAGTACTGTGTGCAGTACTGGAGACCGTATCTCCAGAAGGATATAGACATCTTAGAGAGAGTTCAGAGAAGGGCTACTAAAATGGTGTACGGCTTGAAGGAGAAAAGTTACCAAGAAAGGCTTAATGATCTTAACATGTACAGCTTGGAAAAAAGACGAGACGGAGGAGATATGATAGAAACATTTAAATACGTAAAGGGAATCCACAAGGTAGAGGAAGGGAGTATATTTAAAAGGAAACAAAATAGCAAAACAAGAGGACATAGTCTTAGATTAGAGGGGCAAAGGTTTAAAAGTAACATCAGGAAGCATTATTTTACTGAGCGGGTGGTGGATACATGGAACAGTCTTCCAGTAGAAGTGGTAGAGGCCAAAACAGTAATTGAATTTAAGCAAGCATGGGATAGGCATAAGGCTATCCTAAACAAAAGATAAATCCAGGTAAAGTATCCATGTAATTGGGCAGACTAGATGGGCCAAAAGGTTCTTATCTGCCGACATTTTTCTATGTTTCTATGGTCGTCGTCGTAGGTGTTGTTGTGTGGTAGCTCTTTTATGAGGATGTGATTCTGACAGGGTTGGAAAAGAGAAGGACGACCATTCTCGAAGGTACTAGTGAGCAGGTTATTAACAGATGCCGGTTTGTGTGCACCCCCTAGGCAGACATCGCCTATAATGACCCACCCGAGGTCCACTTTTTGGGCATATGGGGCGTTTTGGGGACCGTTTATCAGTTCTCTAACTTTATGGACTTGCAAGATATCTCTCCCAAGGAGTAAGATTATCTGAGCCTGATCGTCTAGTTCTGGTATGAGATGTGCTATGTGCTTTAAGTGAGTGTGGTGAGCTGCTGCGTCTGGTGTGGGAATCTCTGACCTGTTGTCTGGCATATGGTTGCACTCTATTATGGTCGGTAAGGGTAGGCATGTCTTACCATCCATAGATTCAATTTGTAGCCCGTCAGCTCTTCTCCCCGCCGTTTCCACTGTACCTGCACATGTTCTAAGGGAGTACGGGCTGCTCGAGCACTGGTGAGACCTCACTTGGAGTACTGTGTGCAGTACTGGAGACCGTATCTCCAGAAGGATATAGACATCTTAGAGAGAGTTCAGAGAAGGGCTACTAAAATGGTGTACGGCTTGAAGGAGAAAAGTTACCAAGAAAGGCTTAATGATCTTAACATGTACAGCTTGGAAAAAAGACGAGACGGAGGAGATATGATAGAAACATTTAAATACGTAAAGGGAATCCACAAGGTAGAGGAAGGGAGTATATTTAAAAGGAAACAAAATAGCAAAACAAGAGGACATAGTCTTAGATTAGAGGGGCAAAGGTTTAAAAGTAACATCAGGAAGCATTATTTTACTGAGCGGGTGGTGGATACATGGAACAGTCTTCCAGTAGAAGTGGTAGAGGCCAAAACAGTAATTGAATTTAAGCAAGCATGGGATAGGCATAAGGCTATCCTAAACAAAAGATAAATCCAGGTAAAGTATCCATGTAATTGGGCAGACTAGATGGGCCAAAAGGTTCTTATCTGCCGACATTTTTCTATGTTTCTATGGTCGTCGTCGTAGGTGTTGTTGTGTGGTAGCTCTTTTATGAGGATGTGATTCTGACAGGGTTGGAAAAGAGAAGGACGACCATTCTCGAAGGTACTAGTGAGCAGGTTATTAACAGATGCCGGTTTGTGTGCACCCCCTAGGCAGACATCGCCTATAATGACCCACCCGAGGTCCACTTTTTGGGCATATGGGGCGTTTTGGGGACCGTTTATCAGTTCTCTAACTTTATGGACTTGCAAGATATCTCTCCCAAGGAGTAAGATTATCTGAGCCTGATCGTCTAGTTCTGGTATGAGATGTGCTATGTGCTTTAAGTGAGTGTGGTGAGCTGCTGCGTCTGGTGTGGGAATCTCTGACCTGTTGTCTGGCATATGGTTGCACTCTATTATGGTCGGTAAGGGTAGGCATGTCTTACCATCCATAGATTCAATTTGTAGCCCGTCAGCTCTTCTCCCCGCCGTTTCCACTGTACCTGCACATGTTCTAAGGGAGTACGGGCTGCTCGAGCACTGGTGAGACCTCACTTGGAGTACTGTGTGCAGTACTGGAGACCGTATCTCCAGAAGGATATAGACATCTTAGAGAGAGTTCAGAGAAGGGCTACTAAAATGGTGTACGGCTTGAAGGAGAAAAGTTACCAAGAAAGGCTTAATGATCTTAACATGTACAGCTTGGAAAAAAGACGAAACAGAGGAGATATGATAGAAACATTTAAATACGTAAAGGGAATCCACAAGGTAGAGGAAGGGAGTATATTTAAAAGGAAACAAAATAGCAAAACAAGAGGACATAGTCTTAGATTAGAGGGGCAAAGGTTTAAAAGTAACATCAGGAAGCATTATTTTACTGAGCGGGTGGTGGATACATGGAACAGTCTTCCAGTAGAAGTGGTAGAGGCCAAAACAGTAATTGAATTTAAGCAAGCATGGGATAGGCATAAGGCTATCCTAAACAAAAGATAAATCCAGGTAAAGTATCCATGTAATTGGGCAGACTAGATGGGCCGAAAGGTTCTTATCTGCCGACATTTTTCTATGTTTCTAAGGTTTAGAATGTCAAAAAACACAGATCTCGCTAGTGACCTATTACTCTGATCATCCAAAATGACGTAGAGCTTGACCGCTTTGTCTCTGCGTCCTTTTGGGTAAACTCTCACAGGACAGATTTTGGAGCAGGATCTGCCGCCTGTAGTTCCTTTGCAGACTTCAGTACACTGTGAAGTGATTGCCATGGCGTCTGTACTAGAGTCTTTGGCTTCCCTGCCTTGCTCTGTGTCACCATGCACAGGTGGGAGGGTTCTTGGAGTAGGCCTTGGGTGTAGAGCTGTGTTGTGCTCTGTGTTGCCACACTCTGTACACTTGACACTGACCTTGCAGTCCTTGGCGGAGTGCGTAGATGAAGAGCAGCACTTGAAACAAATGTTGTTCTCCTTGAGGAAAGCTTTGCGCTCCTGGATAGTCTTTGTCCTGAAGGCTCTGCATTTCTGTAGAGGATGTGGCATCTTATGTAGAGTGCAGAACTTTGTAGGGTCGCTGTCTCGATCCTCTAGTTGAGACTCTGTAAACCTTTGGGAAGAAATGTTAGTTTTGTGCACAGCTACTGGAGCTCTGAGTTGTTTGGGGCCAAAGGAAGTGGAATAAGACACTGGAAAAATGAAACTGGGATCATCTTTCATTCTTGCTTGTCTGTCTACAAAGTCTACAAACTCACTAAAGGGTGGAAAAGGCACATTGCGATCTCGTTTGTAGTTACAGCCATGAGTGATCCATCTTTCGTGTAACTCATAAGGAAGCTTTTGTGCTAAGGAGTGAATCCCTCTGGCAGAGTCAAGATAAGAAAGGCCAGGTAAGTCCTCTTCTGCTTTAGCCACTTGTAACTCCATACACAGATCACTGAATTCTCTGAGTCTTTGATAACCTCTGCTGGGCATTTTTGGGAAGTCTTCTATCCTTTTAAACAGTGTACTTTCTATAGCTTCTGGTGAACCATAACACCTATCCAGTCTGTCCCATATGTTTGTAAGGCCTATCTCAGGGTGATTTATATTAATGTCTCTGATCCTTATGGCCTGTTCAGCAGACTCATTGCCGAGCCACTTTACGAGGAGGTCTATCTGTTCCCTGCAGGATAGATCTAGACCATGAATAGCACTCTGGAAAGAGGATCGCCACGCCCTGTACTGTTGAGGGCGATTTGACAAGACCTTGGGTAACTAACTCATGTTTCGCAAGGAATTTTGCAAAGTCTATAGTAGCCTGATTGTGATTGGAGTAGGTTGCTGGTGTATTTTGGTGCGGTGTATAGGCATACCTGATAGAAGTCTCCTCTTTAGGTGTGTTGGGCTCACACCTGCTTAAGGTTGGCATTTCATACGGACTCATTGCATACACCTTTGGAGTGAAGACAGGTGTTTGGTAGTTGTATGAAGGCTGTGTACCTTGTGGAATAGAAGGTTTGGTTGGGACGGGAAAGTCTGGCACTCTGTCAGACCTTTCTTGCTTGTCGCACTGGGTTCCAAGGTCGTCTCGTCTTTGCTTTATCTGTTGTGACTCACCGACGTCCTGTTTGATTTCTTTTTGTGGGATGTTGCTTGGGTTCTAGTGCTGGTGGACATATTCTGAGGTTCGTTGCGTTGCATCTTGATTGTCTTCCTCTAAACTCGGCATGCTTCTACATTCCTTTGACTCAATGTAGACAGCTGCTTCTAATGCTTCTGCAATGGCAACGGCAACATCTCGGTCTACTGCCAGCCTCTCCATGTTAGCTTCTAAGATAGATTGCTGTAATTTCAGGGACGTCTCCTGCTGAGCTAGCTCGGTCTTTGCCTTTTTCATCTGTAGCTCTTGGTCTGCGAATGCGACCCTGGCTCTTGCTGCTTCCGCTTTCGAACGGGCTATGGCTGCTGCATTTGCGACAAATGACTTGGATGAGCTTGCTTGTGATCTTGTTTTGATTGAAGATGTCTCACTGTGAGGCATGGCTGCGGGGAAGAAACTGTCTTGCTGTATAGAGACCGCTCGTGACGACGCTGCGCGCCTCTGTGTAGCTTGGCTGCTTGCTTCGCCTGCCGCAGGTATGTTTCTTTAAAGTTTCTGACTGTATGGATGCTGTGTAGCCCCGGGCTGTACAGACTTCGCAGTCAGCTTATCTTCCTCTCGGAGGTCAGCTCAAAAATTTCACTGTTCTGTCCGAAGACATCGAGCTAAACCTTCTTGTCTCACAAACTTGGATACCATATTTATTTTGATCTCAGATTTATTAAGACAAGCCAGGTGAAACTGTAATACAGTAAAAACAAACTTCATAAACATCACATTGCATGCATAACAGCATTTTCATTACCAGATGATACAGTAAACTTACTTTTTTAGCTCTCTAGGGGTAGATGGCGATGGATGAGAAACACATGCCTTGCTTCCAGTAATAACTTTCAGACAAGAAATGGTGAATGCTTCACTTCCTGTCAAGATTCTACCCAGCATTCTCTGATTAATGACAACTTCCTTCCTATATATTCACTAATATGTATGAAATGGTCTAACAGCCGTAATACCAAGAAAAGACACTAGATGGAGCTACACTCCACTATAACTAATGTACCGTACATTACAACTTTACACAAAATCTATCACAGATTCTTCTTATTAACGCATAAACATTATGATAGACAGCACACACCACCACTGTCCATGGCGACCACACCCTCAACTGCCGCAGATCTTCCTGCATCTGCTCCAGCAGCATATACAGAGGGACCACACCCAAATCGTTCCCTCCCATGTGAACCACCAGCACATGGGGAACTTCTCCGTGCCTCAGGGCACCCAAAATTGTCAGCTTAAACTCCTCCCATAGGAGTCCACGGATTCCGATCCACCATACCCGTTTTGCCGACCCAAGCAGACCCATCTGTACTCCAGAGGATCGCACCAACGCCCTTCTTCTCGCCCAAAAAATCTGCGAGTCTCCAATGATCCACATCACTCTTGAAGGATCTGCAAAAACAGATCTCCACCACACAAAATACTCCAAAAGAAAAAAACTCCCCACCAAACCACCAGACATCCCACCAAATAAACCATGACCATACCTGTAAAGAAAAAACATAACATAAACAAACACCATACTCCTCACCTCCAAATACTCCAAACCCCCACACTCCTCCCCACAAATTTACAAAGATAAAATAGAATACATATATATATTCCGTATAAAAAGTATAAATCATATTTCATGTATAAGTTTAAAATTTTTCATATTTCAAAATTTTTCTTTGTATCTTTTTTTTTTATAAATTGAAAAACATAACATAACAGATTATACAGCAAACTGTTCTCCACATTACCTCCCAGCTTTAACATGTGTTTACAAAATTCATGACACCAAACTAGGACGAACATAAGACTTAAAAGCCCTTGAGTTCCATCTTCCCAATTCTTGAATTTCCATTGCCGACAAACCCAACCTTGAAGCTTCCGTTGCTGCCCCAATACGAAAAGAGTGAGACCCAAATTCCTTCGGATTTCTCCCTAAACTCAATAAACCCTTCTTAAAAATGGAAACAAACTGATACCTTGATAAAGCCGACATGTCCGCGTGACATAAAAAGGCCACACCAGACTCCACCCGAACCTCCAAAAATCTTTTAACGTTCTCCACTGGACAAACCACCCAGTTATCCTCACTGAATAAACCAACTCTACGCCCCTTACCCAACTGATCAGTCTTGGAGTTAGCAACCCAAATAACCAGATCATTAACTCCCAACCAGACCGCATCAGTTCCCAAACCACCACCTCCTCTCCTAGAATTACACACCAGCTCACCCACTCGAAATGCCTCAAAAAACCCTAAACAAAAAGCCGCCCTCAAAAGCAGAACCTCATAAGGTGAAGAACAAAAACTCCCAACAAAATCCCATAGACCCTCCAATAATTGTCTCGAAACTGGATGCCTAGCGTCCACCCTGCATCTCCCCTTCACATAACCCCGAACTGCACATCTGATCACAAAATCCTTAGTGACATCTCTTTTCCCCGACACCTGAAAAACGAAAGCCAAGGCGGCTAAAGACTGCCGAACCACTCCAGGAGATGCCCTTGACTCAAATAACTGAATGAGGTATGCCCTTAGCAGACTTTCCTCATCCAAACCACCCACTGAAATGTACCTGAACCATTCCGCCAAAGCGTCCCAATCCCTCCATACTCGCGAGTAGGCCTTCCAAGAGGACTCTGACAAAGAACCTCTCACCCATCTTACAAAAATTCCGAGCCTAGCTGCCAAAGGCCCTCTGGACAAGAAGTGCCCACCTCTTCTGCCAACGGAGCCAGGGTGTAACGTGGGGGGCTTCCAGCCTCTCCGGTGTGCTTGACGGCAGCATGTCTGATGCTGCTCGCTTACCAACGCCCGATTTAAATTGAAACAGGCAGGGAGGTGGCTGCATGAGGCGCGGCTTGAGAGGGGGGCGCGGTCTGGTGAAGGTCTTTTAAAAACCGACAGTTTCTTCTAAGCAGTGCCAGATCGTGGTTATCCATACCTGAGCTCCCTGTACCTGAATTCTCTCGTGATTTAACTTGTTATTGACCTCTGCTTGTTTTCTGACTATTCTGCCTTCCGTTGCCCTAGACTATTTCCTTGTACTACGCTTCTGCACTAATATCGACCCGGCTATTTCATTTGACTATTCTATACTCTGTATTCCTGATTCTGGCTCGTCTGACTACCCCCGTGTTGCTGACCTGGTTTTGTATTACGACATTGTCTTTGATTAACTCTTTCTGTCTAGCTAGTATACATATACCTGGCCAATTTTTAAGGATCAGACAGTTAGGGATTCCTTTACGGCTACCCTGTTGGTAGTTTTTTGGCTTTGTGGAGTGTTGGGCTTTAAGGACTGCGTGGTGGGATCCGGGAACCGTGACATTACGATCTGGCCAAATGGATCCCGCAGACTTAACACAGCATTTGAGTAACTTTATATCCAGACAGGACGAGCAGGACCATTGGATGGATCAGTTTTTGCTTCCCTTACAAACTATCCTGACTCGTACGGCTCACCTGGAACCAGCTGGGGTTGCACCTCCACCTGCTATACCTGTGTCCCCTGTAGTTCAGACATCCCAAGTACACATGACCGCTCCTATGAGGTTTGACAGTACTCCTTCGGAGTGCCGAGGCTTTTTGGTCCATGTGGATATTCATTTTAAATGAAATCCACAAATGTTTATCACTGACATAGCCAAAGTGGGGTTCATTATTAACCATCTGTCTGGCAGAGCGTTGACATGGGCGAATCCTTTATGGGAGGCAGAGAAGCCTATCGTACTGAACTATAAAGAATTCATAGCCGAGTTAAAACGTACGTTTAATCCTACCAGAAAGGCCAAGGTAGCTGGCAAATCCTTCTTCCGCATACGTCAAGGGAACAGGACTGTGTCTGATTATGCCATAGAATTTAAAACGTTGGTTTCTGACGTGAACTGGACTAATGAGGCTCTGGTTCTGGCTTTTATGGAGGGGTTATCGGAGTCATTGATGCATGAGTTGGCCCCTCGTAAATTACCTGAGGTGTTGAGTGAATTTATAGATTATTGTATAGATCTGGATGATCAGATAAGGGACAGAAGAACTCCAAGAGAGAAACCTAAGAGACCGTTACCAAGGTTGGCCCCCGTCTTTCAGGCACCACCCAGAGAGTTATCTCCTCCCTCTGAGCCTATGCAACTAGGCCATACTAGGTTTACAGAGGAAGAGAGAACAAGGCGTCTTCGTGAGGGATCGTGCCTGTATTGTGGTTTAAAAGGACATTTACGACTTCAATGTCCCACTCGCCCTAGAATGCATGATAAGTCGGAAAACTACCGCACCTAAGGCAGCTGAGGAGACAGGCCTTGGGTGTGACGTTCATGTTTCCTGTCAAAAACCCTAGACTCTTGTTACCAGCTTGGGAGACCAAGACCACGCATACTACTGCTTTTGTTTATTCTGGGGCTGCTGGTAATTTCATTGATGTTGAATACGCTTCCTCCATTTCTCTCCCTCTGGTTGTAAGAGAGACACCCTTGGCCGTCGAAGCCATAGACGGTAGGCCGTTATCCTGCCCCAGGATTACTCATGATACTGTTACAGTGGTTCTTACCACTGGTCTCTTGCATACAGAAGAGATCATATTTCAGGTTTTCCGTTCACCTTCCAATCCTGTCGTGCTTGGTTTCCCTTGGTTGGTGGAACATAATCCTGTTATTGATTGGGCTAAGGGAGAGATAATGTCTTGGAGTCCTCCTTGTTTTGGGACTTGCTTAATACCCATTCAGCATATTGGTGCCCTGAACACACCTACAGCTCCTCCATTGTCTAGAGAGGTTCCTGACTGGTATGCCGACCTCAGGGCTGTATTCGATAAAAGAGAGGCAGAGAAACTACCTCCACATAGACCGTATGATTGCCATAGATATTCATCCAGGTACCATGCCTCCTCGAGGCAAAGTATATCCTTTATCCATAAAAGAGAACCAAATCATGGAGGAGTACATAAAGGAGAATTTGGAGAAAGGTTTTATCAGACGTTCCTCTTCTCCAGCAGGGGCTGGGTTCTTTTTTGTGTCCAAAAAAGAAGGAGATTTACGCCCGTGAATTGATTATAGGGTGCTTAACAAGAGCACCATCAAGAATGTGTACCCTATCCCTCTTATATCAGAACTGTTCGACAGGTTAAGGGGATCAGCAGTATACACAAAACTCGTTTTAAGAGGGGCTTACAACCTGATACGTATAAAAGATGGGCATGAGTGGAAAACAGCATTTAACACCAGGAGTGGGCATTATGAATATCTGGTCATGCCTTTCGGTCTCTGTAATGCTCCAGCTGTATTCCAAGATTTCATTAATGATGTGCTCAGATATTTTTTGCAATCCTTTGTTATTGTATACTTAGACGATATACTGGTTTACTCTCCCGATCTGAAAACCCACCATGAACATGTCAGATAGGTATTCGCAAAATTTCTAGACAATGGTCTTTATTCCAAACTGGAGAAGTGTTTATTCGACATTACTACTGTAAAATTTCTTGGGTACATTATCACTCCAGAAGGTTTTGAGATGGATCCTTCCAAACTCACGGCCATCTCAGAATGGCCTGACCCTCAAGGCCTCAAAGCCATACAGAGGTTTCTGGGGTTTTCCAACTATTATAGGAGATTTATCAAGAATTATTCTGCTGTAGCTTCTCCTATCATTAATATGACACGTAAAGGTCTGAAGAACCAGGTCTGGTCTCCACAATCCAAACAGGCATTCGAAGCTTTCAAACAGGCTTTCACTTCTGCTCCCGTGTTACGGCATCCTGATCCCAGAATTCCATTTGTTCTTGAAGTTGATGCTTCCGAGATAGGCATTGGGGCTGTCCTATCTCAAAGAGAGGCTCCAGGGAAGCCTCTACATCCTTGTGGGTTCTTTTCAAGAAAATTATCACCAGCAGAACGCAATTATGATATCGGTAACAGAGAATTGCTTGCTATTGTGTCTGCCCTGCCAGAGTGGAGACATTTGTTGGAAGGTACTCTTGACCCTTTGTTGATAATCACTGATCATAAGAACCTTACGTACATCGGGGATGCTAAATGTCTGAACTCGAGACAGGCCAGGTGGTCATTACTACTGTCTCGGTTTAATTTTGTGTTGACTTACAGACCAGGTGACCGCAATGTAAAGGCTGATGCCTTATCTCGTCAATATGACCCGTATGAATCAAATACACAAGTCCACAATCCTATAGTTCCTCCTGAACGTATTGTGGCTTCCACGGTCTTGTCTGTTTCCTCGCCTTTTCTGGAACGCCTCCAAGCAGCTCAAATGGGGGCTCCACCTAACAAGCCTCCAGATATGTTGTTTGTGCCTGAAAAGGAAAGACAAGAATTACTCATAATATTTCATGATTCAAAACCAGCAGGTCATCCTGGTATTACTAAGACTCTTACCAGTATCTCCAGACAGTTCTGGTGGCCCACCATGCGACAGGACGTACGTCTGTTCGTTTTGGCTTGTCTAGTCTGTGCCAGAAGCAAAACCAGTAAAACCTTGCCTGTCGGTCTATTGCAGCCTTTACCCATTCCTAATAGGCCTTGGTCTCATCTATCCATGGATTTTATTGTGGACTTGCCGAAGTCCAAGGGTCATACTGTGGTTCTAACAGTTGTAGACCGCTTCTCCAAAATGGCTCATTTTGTTCCTTTACCCAAGCTTCCTACAGCCAAAAAACTGGCGGTCGTCTTTGCTAGAGAGATTGTACGAATACATGGGGTTCCGTCTGAAATAGTGTCTGACAGAGGAGCTCAGTTCGTCTCTCGTTTCTGGAGGGATTTCTGTGCAGAAATGGGGGTGCGATTGGCCTTCTCTTCAGCATATCATCCACAAACCAATGGGGCAGCAGAGAGGGCAAATCAGGGTCTCGAGCAATACATACGTTGCTTTACCACACAACAACAAGACAATTGGTCGGAATTGTTGCCCTGGGCTGAGTATGCACGTAATAACGGCGTTAACGAGACCACTGGCCACTCTCCTTTTTCTGCTATCTATGGTTTTTTCCCTCCGGCTCTACTGCTTCAGTTTGCTGAACAGGCCATCCCGGCTCTCGATGAACATCTCACACAACTACAAGATATTTGGAGACAGATTCGCGAAAACATGGAGCGCAATGTTGCTGTCCAGAAACGTAAGGCTGACAGGCATAGGTTACAAGCTCCTTCCTACAACGTGGGGGATAGAGTTTGGTTGTCCACTAGGAATGTGAAGTTGCGGGTGCCTTCTATGAAAATGGCACCTTGGTTTATCGGTCCATACAAGATCATTCGCCGCGTTAACCCTGTGGCTTATGCTCTTGCCCCTCCTAGACATCTTCGCTTGCACATTGTCTTCCACACCTCCCTACGGAAGCCTTTGTTGTGTAACAGGTACACGCGGGTCGTTCCTCCTCCTCCACCTGTTCAGGTTGATGGAGAAACGGAGTATGAGGTTAGGAAAGTTCTGGATTCTAGACTGTTCAGGGGTGCTCTGCAGTACTAGGTCGATTGGGTGGGTTTTGGTCCAGAGGACCGGTCCTGGATTCCGGCTTCCAACATGTCTGCCTCAAGGTTGGTCAGGGCGTTCCATGCCTCGCACCCCGATCGCCCTGGTGGGCGTCCTGCCACGCGCCCCGGTAGTCGTCCTGCCACTTGTCCTGTTGGTCGTCCGGCGGCCTACCGTGGAGAGGGGTGTACTGTAACGTTGGGGGCTTCCAGCCTCTCCGGTGTGCTTGACGGCAGCATGTCTGATGCTGCTCGCTTACCAACGCCCGGTTTAAATTGAAACAGGCAGGGAGGTGGCTGCATGAGGTGCGGCTTGAGAGGGGGGCGCGGTCTGGTGAAGGTCTTTTAAAAACCGACAGTTCCTTCTAAGCAGTGCCAGATCGTGGTTATTCATACCTGAGCTCCCTGTACCTGAATTCTCTCGTGATTTAACCTGTTATTGACCTCTGCTTGTTTTCTGACTATTCTGCCATTTTGTTGCCCTAGACTATTTCCTTGTACTACGCTTCTGCACTGATATCGACGCGGCTATTCCATTTGACTATTCTATACTCTGTATTCCTGATTCTGGCTCGTCTGACGACCCCCGTGTTGCTGACCTGGTTTTGTATTACGACATTGTCTTTGATTAACTCTTTCTGTCTAGCTAGTATACATATACCTGGCCATTTTCTAAGGACCAGACAGTTAGGGATTCCTTTACGGCTACCCTGTTGGTAGTTTTTTGGCTCTGTGGAGTGTTGGGCTTTAAGGACTGCGTGGTGGGATCCGGGAACCGTGACACAGGGAACGAAACGTGTCCCACTGCAAACGAGACAAAGCATCCGCCACTGTGTTAAGGCGACCCGGAACATGCCTTGCCCTGCATAAAACATTAAACTTAAGACACATCAACGCAAATCTTTTCAGCAATCTGATGACTGGCAATGATGACGCTGACAAAGAATTAACCGCCGACACCACCGCCATGTTGTCAGAACGGAACAGAATCCTTCTCCCCTCCAGAGCACCTCCCCACAGCTCCAAAGCCACCACTAATGGAAACAGCTCCAAAAAAGCCAAATTCCGCACCAAGGAAGATGCCAACCAACTATCAGGCCAACGAGAAGCACACCAACATCCCCCAAAATATACCCCAAAACCAACACCTCCCGAGGCGTCCGTGAAAAACTCCAGCTCCTTCTCCAAAACCTCTTTCGAAGGGAATAAGGCCACCCCATTAAACCCCACCACAAAGGATTTTCACACTTCCAAATCTTCCTTCATGGAACCAGATATCCTAACAAAGTGATGACCTTCCCGAATACGCCGCGTCGCCAGCCAATCCACGTAAAAAGACTCTTCCAACCAGAATGACCCTGCACGCAAAATTCAAATGACCAATCAGCGATTGCAGCTCTCTCAACTGTAATTTTTTAACCGACAGGGCCCCTTCTACCTGCCTCAAAGCTTCCACCACTTTTTTAACAGGTAAACGACACTCACCCTTGACTGAATCAATCTCAATTCCCAAGAAAGTGATAACCGACGCTAGACCTTCCGTTTTATCAGAAGCCAAAGGAACACCAAATCGGTGTGCCACCCACTGAAAATACCGAAGAATGTGCAGACACTCTCCTGTCCCTTCCCTTCCCACACACAAAAAATCATCCAGATAATGAGTCAGTTTATCCGACCCTGCCACTTCACGACCCACCCATTCCAAAAAAGTACTGAAACGTTCAAAAAAGGAACAAGAAATGGAACAACCCATAGGCAAACATAAATCCACATAAAATTCGCCTTCAAACCAAAATCCCAGAAGATGATGACACGAAGGATGAATGGGTAATAGCCGAAAAGCCGACTCAATATCCACCTTAGCCATTAAAGCCCCTGGTCCTGCGTCACGTACCAAACTGACCGCAGAATCAAATGACACGTATGACACCGAGGCCAACTCCTCACCAATAACATCATTAACCGATCCCCCCGCGGAAAGGATAAATGATGAATCAAACTAAACTCTCCTGCCTTCCACTTCGGCACAACCCCCAAAGGGGATATCCTCAAATCCCGCCCCGGATCAGACGAGAATGGACCTGCCATCCTACCAGCCCCAATCTCCTTGAACACCTTCTCCCGAACTACCTCCGGATACACTCTAGCCGACTTCAAATTTCTTAACTTGCCACCCCCTGGCCTTTCCACAAAAGGAATCTGAAAACCAACACCAAAACCATCACGTAAAAGCTCAGCATCTCTACGTCTTCCGTAAAGCCTTAGCCACAGTAACATCTCGTCGAGTTTCACAGGGGAAGCTCCCTTCTCCAGACCCTCCAAAAGGCAGACCTCCTTGTCTTGCCCTCTTACAACATCTGGACAATGAATGCAATCCTCCATAATTTGAACATTCGTGCTTGTACCTGCACTCCGTAACAAACTTGCACTGAACCTTGTTAAACTGCCAGCACGATCCGTTTTTAACACCTGCCGATGAGGAACTAACACCTCCCCCACCGGCTCCCCCTGGAAAGGGCAACGCCTTTTGCACCCCCATCAAACAAAACCACAGAGTAATAGCCAATTGATCCCACCCCATGCCTGGGTGAGCCGCCAAACGTTGCCTAAACTGCTCATCGTATTTCCACCACGCCCAACCACCATATGTTCGATAAGCCTCCCAACTCCCATCCACATAACAAAAAAGACCCGAACAGTGCTGTGGGCTCTTTTCCCCCACCACACTTGCCAAAATACAGAAAGCCCGGAGCCAATTCCCGAATGACTTAGGAATCCTCCGATACCTCTTTTTCCTTTCCTCCTCTTCCTTTAAACCGTCCTTAGACGAATCATCTTTTACCCCAGCCACCTCATCCAATGGAAGCAGGGAAAAAAGCTCCACATTCTCCCCCCGCCAAATGCCTTCTTTAACCTCCTGCTTCAAATGAAATCCCAAAGGCCCAGAAAATGACACGTAAGCATTCCTCCTTGCCACATCCGCCACCCCTGCGGACTCACCAAGTGATCCCACAACACCACTTGGCCCATTAAAAGCCATGACTTCACCGCCAGGAGCTCCACCAGCTCTCACAGCTGGCCCACCTGCACCCTTCCATGCCTGAGCCAAATCCACACCCTGGTTCACACCCCTCGGTGAAACCGACCAAGCCTCAAAGGCCCCCTGTAAAAAAGACATGAAAGCACCCACCTCACCACCATTTCCGTTACCTGTCGCCACACGAGGTCCACCCGAACTTCCTGGAACCTCCATTGCCACCGACTCCACACCTCCTGCACCACCTCCACCAACTCCACCAGCCTGGAAACCACCCACCAGCTGTGGACTCCTCTCCCGAACCATTGGAACTGTGGACGAAAAACATTAGTGCGATGAGCCCCAGAACCCGAAGTACCAAAATCATCAACTCACTCCCTCACACCAACATCCGGAGCCCCATCATCTGAACACCAATTTACTTCAAGCTCCTGAGTGACCTCATCCCACACCCCAACACCCTGTGCCACACCACCGTCCACATCCCTATCCACCAACTGTCTTACCGCCGAAACCTCAGACTCCGAGACAGCCCTTGCTCCTCCTCTGGGACCCCTGGCGGACCACCGACCTCTACTTCTCCCCGAGGAACTCCTCGACCTCCGCACTCCTTCTCTCCTGGTAGAGCTCACCACAAGACCCCTCCGACCGGAAGGATCCTTAGCCCCCGATACCGGCCTCAAGCTCATACCTTCCACACGCCTGGAAGCGCTCCCGCCAGCCTCATTTCCAACTGCGTCACCACCAGCCAACATCAGTTGCACCAACCGTCCACGACCTCTCACAGCCTCCACTCTCAACCTCTCGGCCGCCGATACACCGCTGGATTCGCCTCCCGGACTAAACCGCTCCGGAGGCCTCAAAATCCTGGCAGGCCGAGAACTCCCTTCCGCTTCTGCCGCCAACACCTCCGACAGGCTCCTTCTGGCCCTCTCCACACCACGATGCCGAGCCGCCTCCCGCACCTCCTCCAACAGCGACTCCAAATCGCCACCTTCCGCCATTCCCAAAACAATTCTCAAAGGCAAAAAAACAAAAGCACCGTACTCTGACGCAGCTCAGATTTTAACCGCTCTACCTCAGGAGAAAAAAGGCACGCAGAGCCTCTCCTCACGCGCCTTAAGTACCCTTCTGGCGACTTCTCCCACACCACTCCCGCTCAATCTCCTCAGGTGCTGCAAAACCTTCTAGAAAAATCCTCCCTGCATCCTGGCATCAGAAGCAACTTAAGGGCCCTACGCCTTAGGTGCTTCAGGCCTTCAATATGAAAAATGATAAAAGTTTGAAAAGGATATGAAAAGCCATTGTGTTCGTCAAGGTGCTGGATGTCGCAAATGTGCTGCGTCTGACATCTCCTCATCTCTCACACAGAACGCTACGCGGACGTGGCACACTCTGCGCGTCCATGGTAGCGGTTTTACGTTCTTGCCTAACTTTGCCACGTGCATTGTGCGTGCGCTGTTCGGTGCAGACGCACTTCGTGTGCGGGTCTCTATTGCTCATGATTCTATGCCGCAACGGACGTTAAACTGTGCGGCAACACGGACATGATCACTGTGTTCTTCTGACATGGGCCTTAGTTGTGTCATGTGAACTACAAAATCCTCTGTATACTCCACTAATATCGCCTTCCTTTCAATACTACTCCATTTTTTTTAAATAAAAGGTTGCAAGAACATTTTTTTTATAAAAAGTAATGAAGATGCATTTATGGCTATAAATCCCAATTTTTTTTATTTAATTCAGTGAGCATTTATCCTGCACCCCTATTCATTTACACATCTAGTTCCCCGCTACCTTTTGGTTTAGAACGTAGATCTAAGCAGCAGTAAATTAGAATGGTGATTTTTTTCCTTTCTTTTGTTGCCACGCATAAAGCTTCTGTGTTTTACTGGTAAGAGGAGCCGGTTAATGAAGCCACACTGAACAGGAAAGGAACAAATGAGTAGGACATCACTTAGCTGTGGTTTTTAGATCTTTATAAATGATCTTCCAAGACTACAGCACAGATAAGCTAATGAATCATGATCTATATTAATTTAAGGCTGCTGATACGGGAAGATTAATTGGAACGCGGCGTTCTACACAAATGATGAAGTGGTAACAATTTAATAGGAGACAAGTAGAAAGCAGAAATTACACTTGAAGCTTCATGCATCATTACTATGGGTATTAATATTATCCACAGCAGCAACAGCATTGATAATCATAATGAAAATCCATAACTACAGAGCAGACATGAGTAAATGTAATGCTCTTTACATTCCTGCTAGAGGAGAACATCGCTCTATATTTTCACTCTTCCCACTTGTGATTCTGAAGAGATAAGGGTGATTAAACTAGATGTCTTGTAAACGTTAGGAACCTTTTTTTTTCTTCTTTTTTTAATACGAACATGAATTTCATTGATGTATAAATGATTATTATTTTTTTAGGCTCGCTTTAAAATGATGTCTTTGTTGTCGGTCGCAAAGTCAGTGGAAGAAACACGGTCTTCATCAATCTGTGAAAAGATATGAATTGCGCATTTAACAAAAACAGTTCTGTTTAACCACTTCGCTGCTGAGGACGCGCTCAGCGCGTCCTCAGCAGTCCCGCTGGTATGCGGAGGACGCGCTGAGCGCGTCCTCCCATTGGGGTCAGCGTTCGGCCGGGTTCCGGCCGATCGCTGGCCCCTCCGGTGCGGGCTGACATCCTGGATGTCAGCCCGGCATCCGGACCAGCAGCCGCCAGAATTAGGTGTCATCGCGGGGGCGCGGTGACACCTAATTCAGGCGCCCCCCCCCCGCATGTGCGGAGGAGGCGCCTGAAAGGGAGGGGGGGAGGTCCTTCGGACCTCTCTCCCTCCCGATCGGTGGCTCTGCGGGGCTTAACCCAGGCATCATTTGGAAGGGCACAGCCTGCCCTTCCAAATGATGCCTGGCATTAACCCCTGGGGAGCTGGATCGCGAATCGGCGCTGAAAAGCGCCGGTTCGCGATCCTTTCCCGGAGCTGGCCGACATCTTGGATGTCGGCCAAGCTTCCGGGAACTCCCCCAGAGGACTGGCGTCATTGTGCGTAGCACGATGACGCCAGTCCTACAGTTAACCCCTAACTGCCACCAACTGTGGAGATAGGGAGTTCCAATGAACTCCCTGTCTCCCGATCCGTGGCAGCTAGGGGTTAAATTTTGATATGGTTGGATCGGCCAGAGCATGGCCGTTCCAACGATACCAAACATGAAAGTTAAAAATTTTGTAAAAAAAAAAAAAAAAAAAAAAAAAAAAACACTTTTTTTTTATTTTTTTGGGTTTGTTAATGCAGCAATATTGTTCCCATTTCAATTATAATGTGAACAATGATGCTGCACTAACGATTTTTGTATGCGGTGCGTTTTTTAAAAATAGTGTCATTTTCCCCAAAAAAAAATGTAACGAGACCCCATCTCTAATTTTTTTAACAAGCGCACCCCATACAAAATATAACCGCAATTGCTCGCATGTTAAAATGTGAAAAAAACACTTTACACGTTGTAAATTATTGAAAATACATTTTATTGCATTTTTTGTTATAATATACAGACATGACATAACGTATACATATAATAATGACATATTATGAATCTACCTAGTCTGACGGAAAGAACGATATATAATATGTCTGGGTCATATACTAAAATAAGCCTTCAAAACACGTTTAAACATGATGCGCAAAACAGGTAAAAATGACCTCAGCACAGGGGCGGGAAAAGCCTCAGCAGTGAAAGGGTTAAATGAACCGGGATTATTTATGCGGGCCCACGAGTGGATTTCCGACGAAGGATGATTATGCTTGGCTGCGGTTATGCTGGCGTATGGTACCAGTGACAGCTCTTTTTGGGTTTGTTGGGGGGTGAATAGTTGTTTTTTATTTTTCAGTAATATATATAGCATGTGAAAAGTGAAAAAAAGACTGTATCCTATGTTAGCTGTTAGATAAAAATCTCCCACTACAAATGGAAGAAACTAGACAATCTGCCTGTAAAGGGGAACCTCTATTATCAGCATAGGGAATCGACCCTAAACAGAGGAACGCCTATGCATTAAACATTTCCTGGGCCGGGGCGACTCTGTCCACCTTGGCTTTCACTGATTGCCTTGGCCCATATCGGGACGCAGAAATGAGACACGCACACACAATTCTGGTATCATATCGTATCCGTGCGCCGCTTAGAGCTTGCACACATCTTTTATTGAAACGTAAGAGAGAAAGGGAGGGGTCGTTACGTAGTAAGACCCAAGGAATGTTTATACTCAAAATATGACCTAGACACAAGTTGTTCTTGTGCATAGCTTCTCTGAATGTTCTGTCCTAAGGTACAGGCAGCTTATGTTCCTGAACACTTTATGATTGTATCAAGGTGTTTTCATTATAATCAAAACACTTTATTTCTAAGGCAGACTTATTAACTCTTTGCTATGTCTCCTTACGTTGGCTGTGTCTATTTGGACACATTTTGAAATTGAAATGAAAATTTAAACCTTGTACACATATTACTGCAAGAAAAATTTTGTTTTTTTAAGCTCTATTTTTGCAGATAACTCATAAGTTTTAAGTAAGTTTTAAATGTCTTCCAATACCAGAAAATGCTAACTCTGGCATCCCAGATATTTTAGACCTGCATGTTACATGACCTCTTCCTACCAAAAGGCTGGCCGGCTATCACTGAGCTGGTAGTTTGTAAGTCATCCAGGGTGTAAAGGTTTGGGATAATTGTCCTAGAAAATGATGGCCTGTCAATGGATTTGCCCAAATACATATATATTCACACATATATAATAACAAAATATATATTCTGCACCAGACTACGTGCCAATGGGCCAGCATCACCAACCTTAATGTGAACAGCAGAAAAAGAAAGACCGGTCACAAACGGCTGAGCATCAGTGGGTACGTTTATTAGAGGAGCAGCAACGTTTTGGTCCTAATCCTAGGACCTTCGTCTGTAACTAGGACCGAAACATTGCTGCTTCTCTAATAAATGCTGCTACTGAAGCTTAGCTTTGTGTGACTGGTCCTTCCCCAATCGATTTTAGTGAATGCATATGCCAGCATATTTCCATATTTTCAGTGCTCCATGACTGATTCCTCGTCAAGCTATAACTCAACATGGAATGCTCGTGAGCAATATAGCTACAATGACATTGTGGCAGGGTGATGCAATATATATGGCCATGTCTTGTAAATGAAGTACTCGTTGTTGTGCCAAGCCAAAGTGTTATATTTTTAAGGCTATATTTGGACTATACAGTACATTTGGATAGATAGATAAATATTTGCAGGTTTACCGGTTTCCCGTAGCCAGACATGAACATAAAGGCACATACTAAAAAGAACATTTATAAGCAACAAAGTTTGTACTTGCAATCAGATTGGCTATCGAAATGATAATTAGAATCTGTGTTTTCCGAAAGGTAATTCCATGTTTTATTTGCATGTCGAGTGCTTTTATAACTCCACTTTAAGAACAAGATGACTGCTGTGCATCTCAGAAATATATTCCAGACATATGCCAAGCAATGAGGCAATGGGATAACTAGTTATAACAGGCCATTAGCACATTAATACTGCACATCTCATGCCCCACTTCCTCCTCAATTTATCTTTTGCTCATTTCTTTACTGCTAATATATTTCCTATTCCTTATTCTTGGTAACACGTGTAACTGTATCGAAGATTGCTTATTCATCTTAACAGCTTCACGTGTTACTTATTACTTACAATGGAAAAGAAGGATAAACCAATATAATGTGTAAGGTTGGGGTCAGACGAACGCAGTGTGAAACGCACTTTATTACGACCGTAGTAGCAGCCAATGATGGCCAATATACGAAGTACGGCCGAAGGAAAGTTCGGCCGCGCAACGCAAGCGGCAAACAAACGCATTTTTTCAAGAACGTAGAACTACTAGTACTGACGCACAGAGTGCGCTGCGTCGGCATAGCGGCGTGTGTGCTTGATTAGCAGACGTCAGAACCTGCACATGTATGGCCAACATCACGTCCATTTGTTTTTAATAGCTCCGCCAAAAATCACTCACGAAAATGCGCATCGTATGACCGCTTTCGCCTCTTCCGTGAAAAAATACGGCAATGCGTTCGGACGCACTTTTTTATGGATGATGCAAAAAATGCGTTCGTTTGACCCTAGCCTTAGAGTCAATGTTCAAAATAAGAGCTTTTATGCAAAAACATTTAGTTTTTTCCAGTGTGTTGAGCTCCCCATTTCATTAGTCTATTGGACTTTACATGGAAAAAATAAGAGGGCGGACATGCTCACAGCTCTTCAAGGAACAGCAGTTTATATGGGGCACTGGTCACTATTCCAGCCCGGGAGAACTAGCAAAAATCAATAGACGTAGATTCTACAACATCGAAGAACAGGGAACCCGTAACGGTTTGGCCCAAAGATTTTATCCAGCCTGGGCCAATATGTGGATACGTGTGAAGATGTCCCAAATTATTAATAAAACAAATGACCAAATACATCAAGTGTGATAGTTTACTATAGTTATCATGGTGGTGTTACATGACTTAGTACAGTGATGGCGGACCGCGTCACCCCAGGTGTTTTGAAACTACATTTCCCATGATGCTCCAACAGACTTAAGGCCAGCTGTAGTTCCAAAACATTTGGGATGCCAAGGTTTGCCCTCACTGATGTAATACAGTTGTGTTCAAATTATTCAACCCCCAATGCTGTAAAGGGTTTTAGGGAATTTAGTGTACATTTGTAATTGTATTCAGAATGAAATCCTACAAGGACTTTTTAAAGAACCATATGCAACTGAAATGACATCAATTGGTTTTGTAATACAGTAGTAAATGTTTCTTTTGTGAATTCTTCATTGACACAATTATTCAACCCCTTAAAGACTACCACTCTGAAGAACAGAGGTTCATTCAAGTGTTTTCAATCAGGTATTGAAAACACCTGTGGATGTCACGGAGCAGCAATAAAGCATAATAAGCACCAATTAGGCAGCTTTAAAATGACTGTGATACTCAGCTCCTTCTAGACATTTACTGGTGGTGTTACAAACATGGTGAAGTCAAGAGAATGGTCCAGGAAGACAGAGAAGAGGTGATTACTCTTCACAGGAAGGGCAATGGCTATAAGAAGATTGCAAGATGTTAAACATACCAAGAGAGACCATAGGAAGCATCATTCGCAAATTCAAGGCAAAGGCACTGTTGAAATGCTACCTGGTCGTGGCAGAAGAAGATGCTGACTTCGACTGCTGTGCGCTACCTGAAGCGTAGAGTGGAGAAAAGTGCCGTGTGACTGCTGAGGAACTGAGAAAAGATTTGTCAGATGTGAGTACTGAAGTTAGCTCAGACAATACGGCGCACACTGCGTAATGAAGGCCTCCATGCAGAACTCCCAGGCGCACCCCTTGCTGTCTCCAAAGAATAAGAAGAGTCGACTGCAGTATGCCAAAAGTCATGTGGACAAACCACAGAAGTTCTGTGGACTGATGAAACAAAATTAGAACTGTTTGGGCCCATGGATCAACGCTATGTTTGGAGGAGGAAGAACAAGGTCTATGAAGAAAAGAACACCTTGCCTACTGTGAAGCATGGCGGGGGGTCAATCATGCGTTGGGGCTGTTTTGCTTCTGCAGGTACAGGGAAGCTTCAGCGTGTGCAAGGTACCATGAATTCTCTTCAGTACCAGGAGATATTGGATGACAATGTGATGCAGTCCGTCACAAACCTGAGGCTTGGAGACTTTGGACCTTTCAACAGGACAATGATCCCAAGCATACCTCCAAGTCCACTAGAGCATGGTGCAGATTAAAGGCTGGAACATTTTGGAGTGGCCATCGCAGTCACCTGACTTAAATCCTATTGAGAACCTCTGGTGGGACTTAAAGAAAGCAGTTGCAGTGCGCAAGCCTAAGAATGTGACTGAACTGGAGGCTTTTGCCCATGACGAATGGGCAAGATACCCGTAGATCGCTGCAAGACACTTGTGTCAAGCTATGCTTCACATATAAAAGCTGTTATAACTGTAAAAGGATGTTGTACTAAGTACTAAGATTGAATGTCACTTGGGGGTTGAATAAAACTGATAATGATGTGGGCACAGAAAAGACATTTGTGGTTATTTCATTATAAATGTTATGTTATATTTATCTGACCTACACGTGCCTCTTTGATTTAATTGTAAGCAAGATGACTGAATGATCAAAATCAATGTCAAACTTGCCAAAACACTCAATTTCAGTGGGGGTTGAATATTTTGAACACAACTGTATATGACCCTTCTTTATAAATTCTCCAATTCTGATTTCATAATTTTCACTCCATTTATTCTGGGGGGGGGGGTTTGTTGTTTTTTTATATATATATTTAATTAATTTGGGATATCTACACATTTATGGGCATACTGCCACTGACTTTACCCTTTGGATTAAAATGTTGCCAGGTACCTACAGTTGTGTTCAAAATTATTCAACCCCCAATGCTGTAAAGGGTTTTAGGGAATTTAGTGTACATTTGTAATTGTATTCAGAATGAAATCCTACAAGGACTTTTTAAAGAACCATATGCAACTAAAATGACATCAGTTGGTTTTGTAATACAGTAGTAAATGTTTCTTTTGTGAATTCTTCATTGACACAATTATTCAACCCCTTATAGACTACCACTCTGAAGAACAGAGGTTCATTCAAGTGTTTTCAATCAGGTATTGAAAACACCTGTGGATGTCACGGAGCAGCAATAAAGCATAATAAAGCACCAATTAGGCAGCTTTAAAATGACTGTGATACTCAGCTCCTTCTAGACATTTACTGGTGTGGTTACAAACATGGTGAAGTCAAGAGAATGGTCCAGGAAGACAAGAGAAGAGGTGATTACTCTTCACAGGAAGGGCAATGGCTATAAGAAGATTGCAAAGATGTTAAACATACCAAGAGAGACCATAGGAAGCATCATTCACAAATTCAAGGCAAAGGGCACTGTTGAAACGCTACCTGGTCGTGGCAGAAAGAAGATGCTGACTTCGACTGCTGTGCGCTACCTGAAGCGTAGAGTGGAGAAAAGTCCCCGTGTGACTGCTGAGGAACTGAGAAAAGATTTGTCAGATGTGGGTACTGAAGCTTCAGCTCAGACAATACGGCGCACACTGCGTAATGAAGGCCTCCATGCCAGAACTCCCAGGCGCACCCTCTTGCTGGCTCCAAAGAATAAAAAGAGTCGACTGCAGTATGCCAAAAGTCATGTTTACAAACTACAGAAGTTTTGGGATAGTGTTCTGTGGACTGATGAAACAAAATTAGAACTGTTTGGGCCCATGGATCAACGCTAAGTTTGGAGGAGGAAGAACAAGGCCTATGAAGAAAAGAACACCTTGCCTACTGTGAAGCATGGCGGGGGGTCAATCATGCTTTGGGGCTGTTTTGCTTCTGCAGGTACAGGGAAGCTTCAGCATGTGCAAGGTACCATGAATTCTCTTCAGTACCAGGAGATATTGTATGACAATGTGATGCAGTCCATGAGATCAAAACAAACGCCGCAATCTCCAAGGCAGCGGGAGCCCACAGAATCAAGCGTCGAGTCACCGTGTGTGGGGACGCCGACAGTCCACCAAGCTTCAGCGTGTGCAAGGTACCATGAATTCTCTTCAATACCAGGAGATATTGGATGACAATGTGATGCAGTCCGTCACAAACCTGAGGCTTGGGAGAAGTTGGACCTTTCAACAGGACAATGATCCCAAGCATACCTCCAAGTCCACTAGAGCATGGTTGCAGATTAAAGGCTGGAACATTTTGGAGTGGCCATCGCAGTCACCTGACTTAAATCCGATTGAGAACCTCTGGTGGGACTTAAAGAAAGCAGTTGCAGTGCGCAAGCCTAAGAATGTGACTGAACTGGAGGCTTTTGCCCATGACGAATGGGCGAAGATACCCGTAGATCGCTGCAAGACACTTGTGTCAAGCTATGCTTCACGTTTAAAAGCTGTTATAACTGTAAGAGGATGTTGTACTAAGTACTAAGATTGAATGTCACTTGGGGGTTGAATAAAACTGATAATGATGTGAGCACAGAAAAGTGTGGTTATTTCATTATAAATGTTATGTTATATTTGTCTGACCTACACGTGCCTCTTTGATTTAATTGTAAGCAAGATGACTGAATGATCAAAATCAATGTCAAACTGGCCAAAACACTCAATTTCAGTGGGGGTTGAATAATTTTGAACACAACTGTATGTCTTGGAGGAGTAATTTGTTTTACAAATTTTTTTAAGTTGCAGGAATGTCATTTATTTTTTGTCTGTTATACCTCAGGTCTTGAGCTAAAATTTGCAGAATGGAGCACAACAATGATGAATCTCCCAAACACTTGGTTGCTGAGCGTGATAAAGCGTCCTTTTTGAAACAGATTTGATTAAATTCTTTTTACAGCTAATCTTTAGTGTGTTTTTATATTAGTGTTTTCATACAGAGGTGGAAATGGTGCTTGGCTCTGTTAGATTTATTGCACTCTGAAATGTTAAATGCTATTAAATAGACTTGTTAATATTATAATATTACATTAATGAATAATATATTACTTTAAGAAAGTTAATTATTCTAAATAATAACAAGCCATATATTAAAGAGGATTGGGTGATTCCACAAACGGAATATTTCTGCAAGAGCCATTTTCAATTTGCATCTCGCTATTAACAGCTGTATTTTGACTGAGCCAATGTTTTTTTGGCTCGAATCAAAATAATTTGTGAGACGATTGTAGATACTGATACCGATACGGCCTGCCACCACTGGTGTCAACTCCTTGAGTCCATAGGGCTCCAAGGAGCCGAGTGCATCAATGCATGAGCTTGCTGGAGCTGGATCGTGAAGGAAAAGCGGAAGGAAGCTGGGAACTATTTGTTCCCGGTCTACCGCTGGTCATGGCCAGCGGAAATGATAAAGCACATCACCCTCTGCATTGCAGTATTAGAGATACATTTGGAAGTTTTTTTAGGGGTTTATTTTTATGTGTTAGTGATTTTGCAAAATCACTTAACACCAGACTCTGAGAACTAGTATTCATTTCGTCTTGAGCTCATAACTTATGAGCTACATTGGAATAGATTATGTTGCCCTAAAAGGGCTAAGAGTGTATACACAGGCGCTAAAATATGTATTGTATAATAAAAAGTAGAATTATTGCAACTCCCCAGTCCAGTGTATCCTTCACACCACAACTAGATAGTATGTACACAAAAGAGTGTGTGGGAGCGCAAGCAAATATCCCTTGTAATCACAATGAGTCAAACAATTAGGAAAATGGCAATATCAATTCCTATTCAATATTACAGTCACAAATACAAAACTTAGCTCAACCAAATAGAGTACTCACAGTATAATGTCCCAAGGAGTTGGCACAAATATCACCTCCTGAAATTAAAAAAGAAAAACCAATTGCGCAGCATAATTTACACCAAGAATATAAACAGACATTGGTCTTCAATAGTATAACAAAGGTAGAGCCTCTATGAATTGAGGGTAACGCCTGTAAGCCTCTCTGGGGGGCTCATATCAAAAACGAAATGTATTGAACCACTGCTTGTACTTCATGGAGTGAGGTCATATCTCAAACAGAAAAGAAGCAACATAGCATAGCACTGTGATGTTCCCAATGTTATATAAATGATAAAGCTGTACACTCACGTGTCCCAGAGCCTCCACAGCAAGTGGCGCTCAGGACCTCTTGTGATGTGAGGGGGTCCCACCTTGTCTGTCCCGCAGTGGTCTTCTTTCCTTTCGATCCACAGTACAAAACTACTTGGGCCCAATTGCGGGGAAGCAAATCAAGGAAGGGAAACAAGTTTGAAAAAGAAAGCACTTGGTGTCCCACTCCTGCAGGGTGCCAAGGAAAGGACAAAAATTGATTCAGCAGCTACATTGGAATTGCTCAACGTTCTTGATCAAAGCCATTATTAATCTTAACTACCTTACCAAGTGATTTTCCAAAAACTGAGTCATGAGTTTATGACTCCTCTGCAAAGTATAGGAGCTGATAATATATAGTAAGACCCTACTTCCAAGCCGCAAGCAAAGAGGCTTGATCATCCATCATAAAGCCAGATGATAAAATTCTGGTAGAAATTTAAGAGGTTATTCACTAAGTAAGTGTTTACCAGTGTCACAAATAATGGTGTAAATCTCCAGTATCGCAGAGCCAAAACATACCAGTATTTCACAAAGCTAGAATCTACACAGCAACTGGAGAAGCAGCACTGTAAAACTTCTGCTGTTGCTCTTTGGATTTTATTTATTTGACATGGGGTTTGTTGGTGCTGCAATACCGGTAATATTAACCGGTAGTTGTGACACCGGCACAAAACAGTGCTTGGTGAATAACCACTTTAAAAGCAAGAAAGCAAAATGCAAGGATTCCATTTCAATGACATAACATTACAAGAGTAATTCACAAATTCCAGATGGTTCATGTTGTTGCAAACAATGGCTATTTTTACATAAAAAGCAAAACCGTGACTATTCTCCAATTACTATCGTTTCACCAGTATTTGCAACAACGCAGAATATACTTTGCTGATGGTGATCAACTTACAGACCTCACATACAAAATACAGTGATATCAACGCTAGAAAACAAATCTAGACAGCTTCTACTCAAACGCTAGTGAAAACTCATGTGTGACTACAACAGAAGAAATCGCAGTAGAAACCCTGAAGAGTTTTGGTGGAAAATGGAACAAATGTTGAAGATTACAGGGAACTACAAGGGCAGTTCCCTAAGGATGTACTCACCATAGTTTTGCAAAACTTTCTCTAGTGATGTTTGCCTAAGTTAAAACATCGTTCTTTCAATGAATGAATGTTGCTTAGTGAACAGCCTTTTATCCCAATATGGATTCATATTATGGGTCATGGGGAAAGGAGTAGCTTCTGTTTGAGTAAACATACTATTTGTGAGTTGATATTAACGGAACAATAGAAAATTAAAGATCGATGAATATTTCCAAACAATAGCTTTCTTTGTTTTCCTTTGCCAAGTCTATTCAGTTACGTTGCCGCTCTGAGATACGTCATATCCTTCAGTGTCACAACGCGTTCCACATTTTTCCCATTCTATATCAAGAAATATGTCAAAGAAAAGTGATGAATCACATCAAGAAGAAAGTTGACACAACTGCACTAATATTTTATATGAAAAATACTTATATTTTAGATTGATATAGAATTTTGAATGCATAATGTTCATGTTTTCATAATATTATTATTACCGTTAGTAATAATTCATGAAAAAAACATCTTGATTGTTTTGAATGGATAAGTTGTCTTTTTCTCTGCTTTTGCTTAAACATGATGGGCTCTATTAAATTCTTTGCGCAAAAACACTCGCGCAGCGCGTTAATTTGTGCGCGAAGCGTTAAACGTTAACGCGTGTAAATTAACGCTGGTATTACAATCCGAGCGCTTTTTTCCATCCGTCAAAAAATAACGTGCGTAAAAAAGACACGCAAAAACGCACGCACATTAACGTTGCGTGCAGATATCAGTGTGCGGACTGTTTGTTTCACGCGATTCAGCCAATCAGAATTAAGAACCACTGTTGTCTTCCATTCAGTTTTTGTTTCTGTCAAAATCAATCTGAGTATATATGTTGCAGCAATAATAAAAACACGCACATCTTCTCAATTTTATTGTTTGGGTATGTGTAGAATGTGTAACTATACTTTGCTGTATTTTTTTTTTTCGGGCTGGTGTGTTTGGTTTTGGCCAGGACGTTTAGATTTCCCATTAACACCAGCTTTTAGGAGACTTTAAAATTATGCGCGCAAATGTTGTCCGTTAAAATTTGCGCATAGATTGTAATACCATCCGCGTACCAGCGCACAAACTCATTTGCGCTCACATTGTTAAGTATAGGACGCGCAACGTACATTACACTCGTGCAGCGTTCGCGCAGGTTCACCCGCGGTAGACGTTAACGCGCATTTTTTGCGGGGACATTGTAATATGACGTTCTGCGCAAAGGGTTTTTCCCCTCGCGTTAATGCGTTTTTGCGTACGCGTTAACGTTTGCGTGAAGAATTTAATAGAGCCCAATATGTGTATATTTAATATTTATGTTTGTATAAAACTGTGTATACATACTTAGATAAATATATTTATTTATATGTATCTGTTTAAAAATTTCTATTGTATATGTTCATATATATATATATGTGTGTATATATATAACTGCCTGGTGTGTACTCACAGTGAGTGAATGTAATTCTGATGGAAAGAGAGAGAACGCAAGAGGGAAAAAGCGGAAAAGTGCAGAATACAATCTCTCTCTCTCTTTCTGTTATGTTTTTTTTTTCTTATGCTTCCCCCCTTCTCTGTCTTCCCCCGGCCAGAGTTCATTATTTTTCTTTCTTGTCACTCTGTGTGATAGCTTGGACAGAAGAGCAGAGAAAGAAGCATCACAAGGCCTTAATCTGCTCTTTAATGCCTGACTTCAGAGGCGCCATTTGTCTTGCTAGTGCAGCAGGGGTCTCCGGCAATTTTATCTCTAATAATACATTGATGGATTAAAAGGGTCAGACCGGAGACCGAGCTAGAAAAATTGCTTATTGACATCAAAATACAGTGCCCTCAACCTGATAAACATAGAGGGGGGCCGTGTATGTCCTTTTTTGGGTCCTGACGCTTCCAGAGAAAAACCCCATATTTTACAAACGGAGCCATTTATTATTAATCAGAGAGAAAGAGCGATATATATATTTATATTAAGTTCTATAAATATATATATATATATATATATATATTACACACACAGATTGATTGAGTGTGATGAATTATGTTTGCGATTTAACCTTTTCATTGACTCGGCGGTGAAAATACATTACAGGGTTAAACACGCAGAACAATTACTGTATAACTGCTTGCGTTTGCATCTCATCGAAAGCTATTTACTAGTGTCTGAATATGCATCAAGAAATTGCACTGCACTAATGCATGGTTACTCCGGGGCTTCATTCTTCTGAAATTTGGAAAATTGACCAACATCTGCACTTTACAAAACAAACTCCAAATTGCTCAAAATTTGCATCTATTTCAAACTGATCCATTATAGCAAATAACAGACTAAAATAAAAATAAGAATAAACTGTTCCAGTTACAGCTACTAAATATTTATTAAAATGCAACTTGATCCATTATGAAAAAGACAGATGGGGGAACAAACTTCCCAATGTGTGCCTTTTCAAATAATATGATATATTATTAATTATTAATATTATTACAAATATTATTATGCCCTCATTTTTTTTTTGAGAAAGTTCTTTAAAATATTTTATTTCTTTTTGGCCTTATTCCTTTTTTCCTCTTTAAGTTTCTTCTTGGACACAGTGGGGGATTTTGCCTTTGAGTACAGGTGGTACCCAATAAGCCCTAAGAGAGTAGGCACCAAACCGATGCATAACATGGGTAGAACGTCATTCATCAGCGTCTACCACTGTGTGAGTTTGGATAAAGATATCACCTCTGTATCAAATTGAAGGACAGCGTCACCTGGTATAGAAGGAGGATACCCTCTCTTTCCGTAAGCCAAGTGAGGAGGGATAATCACTTTACGCTTTTCTCCAACACACATGCCTATAAGACTTTGTTCCAGACCTGGTATCACCTGCTTCTTTCCAAGTTCAACCACGAGTGGGTCCCTTGATAAAGAGCTGTCTATTACACGTCCATCCTCCAGTCTTCCCGTGTAGTGAAGCTGAATGGAGTCTCCGTGAGTGACTGTGTCCACGCAAGACTCAGGCTTCTCCAAGGTCTCAATCACAAGTTCAGTCACACTCTCGGCCGTGTCCTCCTCCTTGGTGTCCGCCCCGCTGAGGGCCGCGGAGGAGAGGAGCAGCAGTGCCAGCAGCAGCCGCCGGTACATGGCGTGTGGGGCAGCCCGGGACAGACGGGAGGTGACAGCTGCCGGAGCGCGGGATCAGAAAGCGCCCTCAGTTTTTTTAAACATATATATATATATATATATATATATATAGCTGGTCGCATAGTATTCACTTCTCCGTGACTGACGTCACGAGTGGCGCTGGGAACAACACGTCAATTCCAGTTTCGGGTTGGCGAGGTGGACAGCAACGCGGTCACGTTCGATTAGTCACACTCATATTTTTTTACAGGTATAAATATGTGTATTGCCCTTTAAAGATTTTAACCTTGATAATCTCTCATGCTGGAGCCGAAACGTCGTTTTTTTAAATGGTTCTTTAATAAAATACATAGTTTTTATTAGGTCCTCGAGTGCATCCTTTTTGGGGACTTATATATATATAATGATACCGAATTCCTAATTCAGAGCACTCTAGTTTAAAAATGTAACAAACTGGGGGTGTGGCCAGCTGCAGGCGGGAGGAGATGTGCCTTGGTGAAGCTCTGCTTTTTACTCCTTGGTTTTGGGAGTTTTCGGCCAAATTTCCCCACCAATTTTCCCTAAGTGTGGTCCCTCTGTGGATGGCTGTCGGGTTTGCATTGTCTGCGGCCCGTTTGACTCCCCCTTCGGAAAGAGACTAACGCTGTAGCATTTCAGCTGGAGTGATTTTCTGGCTGCCATCTTGGGGCCTACATCTGGGTATTGATCCCTGCTTTGCTGCTTCTCCATCCCCCTGGCGAATTATGCCCCCGGATGAGACTGTGAGATGGGCTGTGGAGTTGGTGGGCCCATGTCTCCCAGCCCCTATCAATGACAGTGTGTTGGGAGCAGACGGACCGCTTGGGGGACAGCTGAGGGTACTTCCCCTCACCCCCTAGAGGCACGGAGGCCGTGCTATCGAGCCTTGACGCCTGTTTGCTGTTGATGTCAGGGGAGGATGGAGACCCGCTTACCAGAGGAGTGTGGCACCGCATGATGGCTGTGATGGAGACATGCAGGGTGCCGGGGCACCGGGGGAGAAAGCATTTGGGACGACCTTGCTCCGGGGCTCTGCTATTAGCCGTGTGCGTGATGCGGAGGCATGCTGCACTGAGATCGGTGACGAGGAGCTGTGCCTGGACTCTCTGACTCTTGATTCCCCTTGGATGGATGGTGAGATGACGGAGTCTGGGATTCTCGGGCCAGCTGGTGGTGCGGTACTGTGTTGGTAGAGGTAGAGGTTGGCAAAGCTGATGGAGCCGCTGTTTGGGTTTTCAGGAGGCTGTTTGTCCGATGGGTCCCTCTCGATTTTTTGAGACTGGGGGGCTATTAGCCTCGCTCTGTGGCTGGATACGGGATGACGCAGACTTTTATTTTGGTTTTCCACCAGCTTACAGCCCATACCCACCTCGGAATGTCCTTTTTCTCCTTTATTCCCCTTACTTTACATTTCTTCCCTCCCCCGTGCATTTGAGTCTCCTTTCGAGGAAGTTCACGATTATTTTTCTTTTTTATTCAGCCGTGATTTGTTTTTTCTTTTTTTCTCACTCGTTGCTCTTCGACTACTTTTATTGCTGCCCTCCCTCTTTTTATTTTTAGGAGTGTGTTTTTTGAGACTTATTTTTGATGGCCCATTTCCTTTTCTCTTTTCACGAAACGGTTATATTTGATGTCATTCTAGGGTCTTGCGTGACCCTCTCTCGATCTGTTATATGCTGTGTCTGTCTAAAACTTCAAAAATAAAGAATTTAAAAATAAAATGTAAGAAACTCTTGACTTTGGTAAAAACCAATGGTGGTTAGCTGCAAAACTTGTTCAGACATTGCATAAGCCTGCCATAGTTTCAATGTACTCAATCGTGGCGCAGGTTTGGTATTTGTGTGAAATGGTCTTAGTAGCACCCTTGTATAAAAGGTGTGTTCAATTTAACTGCAGTCATACTGATTTTCTATATATGTATATGTATGTTTCCAGCAAGACCTTCATAATATGTTTGTAGCATATGTATATATGCAGTTAGAAGAATGGTAAGCGCCCACAGTATGTACCACCACCGAATACCCAGCTGTACCAGATGATCAGTGGTTTCCCCCAAACCAAAGAGAATTGGAAATAGATACGTATCTGGTCAGCGCGAAATTAAACACAAAGGGTTTCAGGCAGTTCTCATAATAACGTCCTCAGCATGGATATATGTTATAGAGGAAACATAAAGCAATAAAGTACATTGGTGCAGTATGTCTAATACAATGTGTATATCATATTACTGGGTTGTAGGTTAACTCACAAAGCAAGAGCCCCAACACTGGCTCTGAGTGGATGAACGCCTGCGGGTTGTTTTATGAAATTTTCTCAGATAACATACTACTTAGTGACGAAGGTTCTTCACCGTTGGTGAACAGGGGGGTACAAAACAGAAACAGTCTCTCTGTGTGTATCTGGCGTTATAAAAGTGGTAATGATATTGTAACAAATGGCAACTCACAGCCATTATACCAGCTGATGAAGCCGCATGTTGGCGGCTGAAACGCGTCCTGGACTTTTGTCTTAATTTTAAACTTATTGTTTTATCTTACAAAATTTTTAAAGAACCAGTTCCTGCATGCGCTTTGGTTTTTCATTGGATTTAACCTGACTAACTCCATGTGCGCATACCCTGAGCTTGAATAAGCTCCAACAAATGTGAGTTGCCATTTGTTGCAATATCATTACCACTTTTATAACGCCAGATACACACAGAGAGACTGTTTCTGTTTTGTACCCCCCTATTCGCCAACGGTGAAGAACCTTCATCACTAAGGAGTGGGTTACCTGAGAAAATTTCAGAAAATAACCCGCAGGCGTTCATCCACTCAGAGCTTGGGTCTTGGGTATCCATGCACATTTAAAACACTAAGGGCCCTTTTACCTACTGAATGCTAACTGTAGTATCCGGATATGTAAGCGTTAACGTCAGGATAAGTGACTTTAACACATGCCCCACATACTATCTTGCTAACGCTAAAAACTGTAAAAATCAGTTAGCACGTCAGTGGTTGCGCTAGCTTGTGCGAGCTTACTGTTCTCTGTGCTCTCTATGCTTATTATTATTATTTTATTATTATTCTTTATTTATAAAGCGCCCGCATATTCCGCAACGCTGTATAATAGGCACAGTATAGACAGGGTTACAATACATTGAACAACATTTGACAAACAGTACAGGAGGAGATGAGGGCCCTATTCCCGTAGGAACTCACAATCTAGGAGGGTTGGGGTTGGAAACAGGAGGAGAGGACTTAACATAGAAACATACAAAATGTCGGCAGATAAGAACCTTTCGGCCCATCTACTCTGCCCAATTACATGGATACTTTACCTGGATTTATCTTTTGTTTAGGATAGCCTTATGCCTATCCCATGCCTGCTTAAATTCAATTACTGTTTTGGCCTCTACCACTTCAACTGGAAGGCTGTTCCATGTATCCACCACCCTCTCAGTAAAATAATGCTTCCTGATGTTACTTTTAAACCTTTGCCCCTCTAATCTAAGACTATGTCCTCTTGTTTTGCTACTTTGTTTCTTTTTAAATATACTCCCTTCCTCTACCTTGTGGATTCCATTTACGTATTTAAATGTTTCTATCATATCTCCTCTGTCTCGTCTTTTTTCCAAGCTGTACATGGGAGCGCAATCAGTAATTAGCATTAGAATAAGTAAGGTATTGCAAAGTCCCAGCGCTACTTACTGCAGGGATGCACTAACTGAATTTTTAGCGACATCAAAAAGCTGGTGCTTACTCATTCCGCTTTTGCAGAATCAGATAACACCAGCTAAATATAACCCCATTAATTCTGATACTCGCCTGTCATCCCGTGGCGACAACGGCGGGCATATCTGCTGCTTCTGGCTGCCGGGAGTAGCGTTAGACTGGGTACAAATAGTCATCAGTCTTCCTCCGCAATCACTTCGCAATGCTACATGATCTCTCCAGAGTACGCATGGGCCTGGCAGCACAACCGTCCATGGTGTCCTATGGAGGTGATATTCACGCTGGCATGGAAGCCCTACCGCATGTATTATGGAGGGTAGCGCTCCGTTATGGGGCAAGCTGCTGTATTAGCGCCTGCCCCAGAATATGGTGGTAAAATGGGGACGCTACGGGAAACCTGCAACCACAGGTTTTCCCCGTTCGCTCCCCAATTTTAGCACCTAGCAGTGAATAGTGCCCTAAAGGAGTTATTCAGTGTGAAGCTTTTCTTGCCGCTATTTTGGCAGGCGTTTTTTGCTTTGTAATTTTCAACGGTATTTGCAGCAACAGCGAACACCAGCACTTTGTGAATAACAGAGAGAGTCTCCTGTATTTTGGCTCTAAACTGAATTTAGATGTTAAGTCCTCTGAAAATAGATAAACATAACATTTTGGATAGTATTGCCTTTTTTTCTTCAAAATTCCTGGAACTCATTAAGTACAAAATTAGCTGCTCTCAATATCTTTACTGACAAATACATTGTCAATCACCGTGCAAGACCTTTATCAGGGTGGGCCCTTTCACACCGCTAACAAGAGATCTTTGCTTGACAAATGTCTAAGGCCCGTCTCAGACGAGCGCACTGATCACGTCTGTGTTGCCGCACATTTGTTCGTCCGTTATAGCATATAATTATGACCAATGGAGCCCCACACACAAAGTACGTCCACACGGAACTGCGGACGCATAACGGACGCGGCAAACGGACGCAGGTTAGGCAAGAACGTAAATCCGCTAGAGCGGATGCACAGAGTGTGCTGCGTCCGCAACGTCCGCATAGCTTTGTGTGTGAGTTATGGAATGTAGTCGGATGGACTGCATTTTTGACGTCCAGCATTTTTGACGGGCAAAATGTTTTTCCTATTAATTTTATTTCCCATGTACATCAGTCAAAAAAACGTCAGTCACAAAAACAGACCATGTGGCCACTACCTTGTTGTCAGTCAGAAAGTACGTCCGTTGTGCACGGACGCACAGTCCGCAAGAATGCGCTCGTCTGACATTAGCCTAAGTTGGACTACTTTGACTAAGGCACGTAGTGCACGTAGTGAGCTCGTACTGACGTGCCTTTATGACGCCCGAGAAAGCATTGTAACACTTTCTCTGGGGCCAGCCACACGCTGTAGCGGGCGCACGAATTGCGCGGGCTACAGCGGATGTGCTGAAAACCTCCCCGTCGAAACGCTACGACGTGCGTTCGACAGGCCTCCATAGGAAGATCGAGCCTTGCAGAGCTAAGCACACTAACTACACTCAGCGAGGAGGCCACACGGGCATCTGAGTGGAAGGAACGTTCACTCTCACAGATGTTCCTTCCGCTCTGAAAATCGCTTGAATGACACTGGCCTAAAACGCAGACTTCAGTTTTATCAGTAGTGCCTTTTTGACCCTTGGCCCTGCCTCTGCTTTATACCCTGGTGAGGTATATGCCCAATCTTTAATTACATACATACGTAGCAGAGGCATCCATTGCTTGTCTCATTATTTATTATATTAACCACTATACTGCTCCTGAGGAAGTATGGTGCACAAACAAAACGCGTTGGCCTATCTCCCTTCAGTCTTTTTTCTGTATACTTTGAAAGAAATTTTTCTACTTACCTCCGGATCTCTAGCTTCATCCTTCAATGCAGATGCTGGAATTTCTTCATGCTCTCAGAAACATGTGAAAGGTGACAGTTCACTGGTGGTTGGACCGGGGAGATGGACACCAAAGGGGTTATTCAGGGAGAGCCGATCTGGCCCCAAAATGTCACCGAACAGGGAAATTCCTTGTACAGTGACGTTTCAGGGCCATTCAGCTATCCAGAGAGCAGACAGTTTGCCAACTTTTGGCAAAATGTCTGCACATACGGTGCCCGTTCGAAGGCAGTGAAATCCCAATAAAGGAGCAATGGTTAACCTATTCAGAGAACACCGAACAGCAGTGAAATGCCCTGATGTTCGGTGGTTTCATTCGACAGGTTTAATCAGGCAATTCCCATCGATTTCAATGTTAAAAATATTGCCGTTTTTAGTCAATATCTATTAAACCGTTTATTCTTTTAATCTGCTGCAAAAAGTCTCTTTATTCATTTATTTTTTCGGCATTTTAATGGCAATTTTTTTTTTCCTGTAACGGATCTTTTTATTATTATTCATAGGACCTTATATGTTAATTCCAGGCATTTTTGTCCAGTAGTTTTTTTTCCAAACACCGTTTAAAATTTTAAACTTTCAATCGTTTTTTTAAAATATTTTTGTTACCCCATTCGGCGGCTTGTTTTCTTTTTCCGGTGCTGTTTTTGGCGGATCATCAGCTTTTTTTTGGATGCGTGTGGGATTTTTTTGGTGGTTTTGCAGCGTTTTTTTCTTCGATGCAGCAGATTTTCAGATGCGGTCGGCAGATTTTCCCTGCACTTCGGGGATCCTGCGGTGAATGCTGAATTCGCTGCAGGGTCAGGAAATTTGATTCCCCGAAGTGCGGGGAACAAGAGAGCACGGAAAAGTCGGTGACATTTCAGTGCTCTCTGAATAACCCTGCTAATGGTGATATATTTTATTTCATATATCCTGTGCATTTTACCCTACTTTAAGAGTCTATTTTATTGCAGTGTTACACTATTTCAGTGCTCCCTATTCTAGGATCTTTTTATTTCTCCCTGTTCTGTATATCTATGTTTAGGATTGACATCAGGAGAAGGACCTTCTTTTTTAAGCTATGGCCATCCAGTGTTTTGTATGATGTTTATAGCAGACATAAGCTAACAAGCTTAAACCTGTTTAGTTTAGAGAAACGGCGCCTTAGAGGGGATCTGATAACCTTATATAAATATATATGGTGCCATTATAAACCATTGTCTGGAAACCTATTCATTAACAGGACTATACACAGGACACGAGGTCACCCATTTAGACTGGACGAAAGGAAAATCAGCCTAAAGCATAGGAAGGGTTATTTTACAGTGAGAACAATAAAGCTGTGGAATTCTCTGCCTGTTGAGGTGGTTGGGTCAGAGACTGTACAGACTTTTAAAAAACGTCTGGATGACTTCCTGCAAAAACATAATATTAAGGATTATAATATTTAATATGTGGGTAAAAGCTTCTTGATCCAAGGAGAAATCTGACGCCATTCTGGGGTCAAGAAGGATTTTTTTCCCCAGTGTGTTTCATATTGGCAAGCGCTTCAGACTGGGTTATTGCCTTCTTTTGGATCAACAGCAGTAGGTGATGTGTGAAAGGCTGAACCCGATGGATGCATGTCTTTTTTCAGCCTATGTAACTATGTATTATAAAGATTGAATGAGCCCAAGCTTTTTGGACTACTGCAAATTATTCTTCTATGGAGTCTTAAAATGACATTAAAAATAATAAGCTTTTTGGAATGTAACTAGATACCATTCTGTAGAGGCACAGGCAGGGGATTCAAGATACCCAGGACATACTTGAAAAACGAGAGAAACCTCAGTGTATCCTTCCTGGTAAAATACTTTATAAATAAATAAATAAATATGCACGGCTGCATTAATAGGAACAAAGTTTTTCCCAAAGTTTGGAGACTAGACAGGCACAGGGGAAGTATTGCATTTGCTGGCCCATGTAGAATCTTTAACTTGACAGCAATCACTGATAAATAATATTCATACTCAATATATTTTTCTTATTCACATTTAATTGCTTTTTTTCCCTCATCCCAATGGATCTAGGAGTCCCATCCTTTCTGTATGTTCTAGTTAAATAACCATACTGAATTTAAAAAAGCCTTAATCCCTATAAACATCTCCCAGAACTTTAGAATCAACTAAAAGAGTTGAAATAAATATCAAATAATAGTGAATATTGAACTTTATTTACACCAAGTCCTTATTGCTTTCTGCTTCCAGGATTTCTGATACTGTTACATGTTTCCCCTCTTTTAGGCTTCCGAGTTCTTGTTCGTTAAGGGATATATTCAATAATTTTATTGGCGCTCCTTTTTAGTTCGCATTTGTTTTCCTTTTTCACCATTTCCACGTCTCTCCTTCCTACTCTCCCCACTCACATCCTCTTTTTCCGATTTTGACATCTCCGTTTTATTTTTTTTTATTTTTTTCCTTTTCCTCCTTTGCCGTGTTTTTTTTTTTTTTTTCCCCTGCAGTTTCTGGCAGAGGTGATAAGTCTCCATAAATAGGATTAGCATTGATTCCTTTACCAAGAACAGAGATGATGCTGTCTCCTTCATTTACTGAACTGCCAGCTTTGAAATACAAAAAGAGAGAGAAAGAAAAGAGAAATCTGATGAAAGGCAAAGAAAAATAATAATAAAAAAACGGCTTTATAAAATGTAGGCCCTCTGTGAATTCAAAAATATATATATTTCTTTAGTTATGTGGTTACAGCGAGATAAAGGATAAAGGGAGGTTTTGCCTCTGTTCTGAGATTTAAGAAAAGACTCTAACTACTTTCTATTTTTTTTTTTGTTCTTAATACATTTAGCTTTTCTCCTCCTAACATATTTTTACCAGCTAATCTTACACAACTGCTATTGTGTGTCCAACGCGTTTTTAACCTTGAAATGTTGCAAAGACAGAGTTAAAGAATGGAGATACAGTGAGCGAAGGAGGGAGGGAAAGAAAAATCAGGGGAGTGTGAATAAACGGATATGTGGTTCCATTGAGATGCATTGGAGAGCTGAAACAATCTCTGAATTCTTTCATTTTGGGGTTTCATTGTCATCCGTCACAATGATGACAACAGCAAATTAACCACTTAATCGCATGCTGAATTACATTATCTTGGCTATGTTAATCCTACCCTTACTGTTGTGTTGATCAGAAAGAATATAAACCATACTATTTACGGTTAATTGGTTCAGAATGCTTGTTTAATTGTTTCATACCATACAATTATTTATTAGAGTTACATTGTGGCAAATTGGACAATGAAAATGGCTAGAACAGCAGGTCATGCAGGTTAGATATAAAGAAGATAATTAAGTGTTTTAACAAAAACAGGTTTTTTTAAAAATATTAATTTAAACATAAATATAGGTTATCACTGTCACACTCCTTCTGGATAACTATGGTACAGGTCCCTGTATGCAGAACAGCTATCCTACCATTCCGATCCTTCAAATGGTCGGTACATCTACCTGTTATCAGAATCAGAGGAGTACTTAACCAGAATATAAGACCAGAGGTTAAATACCAAATCGGACTGTCAGGGGATGCCAGGGGTCGTATGCCAGAGCGGGTGATCACAACAGCCAGGGGTCGTATGCCAGAGCAGGTAGTCAGAACAGCCAGGGGTGATATGCCAGAGCGAGTGATCAGAACAGCCAGGGGTCGTATGCCAGAGCGGGTAGTCAGAACAGGAGCCAAGGGGTTAACAGCCATAAGAGTAAGTCAGACAAGCAGGGGTCGATAACGAGTAATCAGCATAGAGTATAGAACGAGCACTGAGAGGAGTGTAAACCACATTCGGGCAATGAGCATGTTTCAGCCGACTGGTTTTAAACCTGTTGGGCACCGCGTCATCATGCTGCGTCCCGCCTGTGAGTCTGACTCGTGATTGCAGGCATCCTGCATATCACTTGGTGCCCGGGCAGCGAGCAGCGAGGAAGGCGCTGCTGGGCGCTGGGATTTGCAAGACAGCGTGGGACGTGACAATCACAGAACAAGATGGTTGACCGTACAAACCAATTAAAGACAATTATTAAAATGCACATCATTCGCAAAGGTTTACTGTGCAAGTTCAAGTAAAGGAAAGCATGGATAGCTTTATTATGTATATTTCTCATTCGCCACACCAGTTTTGCACAATCTTGAGAGATTGCATATTTATTTATTTATTTATTTATAAAGGATTTTAC
This sequence comes from Leptobrachium leishanense, assembly GCA_009667805.1. NCBI lineage: Eukaryota > Metazoa > Chordata > Amphibia > Anura > Megophryidae > Leptobrachium > Leptobrachium leishanense. Next base: position 20,866 of record RXON01002130.1, on the reverse strand, counting down.
CAGGAAGGATACATTGAGATTTCTCTCGTTTTCAAGCATATACATGAGGCTCTTGTCCAATTCTGCATACAGGCCTATGAACTTTAGGAGAGAATATCACCGGCATAACACGGCTGCACTACCAGTATTCAGGAGGCACTAATTAGGCAACTGGCTTGTAATTGTGTTGGTAATAGGGCAACTTTACAGATTGTGATGATTTTTCATCATAGTGACAGGGCCTGGGGCTTGACTGCCATGGGCCTGGAGTTGCATCTCCATCAGTCTCTATGTTTTGAATATCTGTAGCGAGTAAACAGGAACAACTACCACTCAGAAGAGGGTCCTCATATAGGGTGGGTGTAGCAGGAGCTCAGGATGCAAACAGATCACCAGACAACATGGAGGTATCGGTATGTCCAGGACCAGAAGATGTAGCACAGGAAGTATGCAATATTTCCAGATAAGCTGCAGAGCAGAGTACTGGATTCAGGAGCCAAGCAAGGTACAAAATCCAGGCAGCAGAAAAGACAGGGTCAAGAACAGGGTGGATGACTGATACAAATATGATCATGATAATAAATAACAATTCTGGGATTTAATGTGCACACTAGGTGAGACACAGAACAACATAGTTCTGTATCTGCAAGGGATTCAAATAGGGGGACACATACAGGCTACGTCCCCTTTAAGACAGGATTGGTAGCTAATGGGATTGGAAAGATTCCATGTCCTGGTCTGGAGGGACACAACTAGCCTTGGTTAGCGTCCCCACCAGCAGCGCTATGTTAGAAGATATTATTATTATTATTATTCTTTATTTATAAAGCGCCAGCATATTCCGCAGCGCTGTACAATAAACACAGTATAGACAGGGTTACAATACATTGAACAACATTTGACAAACAGTACAGGAGGAGATGAGGGCCCTATTCCCGTAGGAACTCACAATCTGGGAGGGTTGGGGTTGGAAACAGAAGGAGAGGACTGTAAGGTGAGAGTGATTGATGGTTGCGTCAGTGAGTTGGGTGGTAGGCTTCCCTAAATAGGAATGTTTTCAGGGAGCGTTTGAAGGAAGAGAAGTTAGGGGAAAGTCTGACAGTACGAGGGAGAGCGTTCCAGAGAGTGGGGGCTGCGCGTGAGAAATCCTGCAGTCTATCATGGGAAGAGGTGATGCGGGGAGAAGCTAGGCGCAGGTCACTGTTTGACCTTAGGGAGCGGGCTGGGGTGTATTTGGTGATTAGTGAGGACAGGTAGTGGGGAGCTGAGTTAGTGAGGGTTTTGTAGGTAAGGATAAGGATTTTGAACTTAATTCTGCAGTGGATGGGGAGCCAGTGAAGGGACTCGCAGAGGGGAGCGGCAGAGACAGAGCGGCGGGTGAGGTGAATTAGCCTGGCGGAGGCGTTCAGGATGGATTGTAGGGGGGAGACGCGGGACAGAGGGAGGCCAGATAAAAGATTATTGCAATAGTCGAGTCGGGAGATTACCAGGGCGTGTATGAGTTGTTTTGTGGTGACAGCGGTAAGAAATGGCCGAATTCTGGAAATATTACGCAGTTGGTATCGGCAGGAGGAGGAAAGAGACTTGATGTGGGGGATGAAGGAAAGAGCAGAGTCAAGTGTAACTCCAAGGCAGCGAACTTGGTTTGATGGGGAGATGGTGATACCCTCCACCGTGATAGAGAAGTCAGGAGGTGGGGAGGCATTGGAGGGAGGAATAAGTAGGAGTTCAGTCTTTGACATGTTGATCTTTAGGTGGTGGGAGGCCATCCAGGAGGAGATGCCAGATAAACAGTCACTGACTTTTGAGAGGACAGGGGGAGAGAGATCAGGGGTAGAGAGGTAGATCTGAGTGTCATCAGCGTAGAGGGGGTAATTAAAGCCAAAGCTGTTGATGATTTTGCCCAGGGAGGAGGTGTAGATGGAAAAGAGCAGAGGACCAAGGACAGAGCCTTGAGGTACACCAACAGATAGAGGCAATGAGGAGGAGGAGTTACCAGCAAAGGACACACAGAAGGACCTGTTGGATAAATAGGAGTCAACCCAAGCAAGTGCAGTGTCACTGAGACCCAGAGAGTTGAGGGTCTGTAGAAGGAGGGGGTGGTCAACAGTGTCAAAAGCAGCCGAGAGGTCAAGCAGGATGAGAATAGAATAGTGGCCGTGTTTTTTAGCAGTTAGGAGGTCGTTGGTGACTTTGGTGAGGGCAGTTTCAGTTGAGTGTAGGCATAGGCGACTCTACAGGGGGGCAAGGGGGGGCAATTGCCCCCCCTAGGTTATTCCTTGCCCCCCCATGTGCCCCCCCACCAAAAATCAGCATCCAGTTTACTACACTTATTCGGACCACTGTATCTCTGTCCCTGTGCATCGTATATGGACAATCTAGGTGTCATTGGAAAGGGCAGATTCTGGCCTTTCCAATGATATCCAACATGACCATATTCAGTTTGAAATAAAAGTCATAAAACATTAAATAATAACGGGCACTTAAACTTAAGCATTTTCATAGGGTTGAAATGGCTCAGCAGTGAAGTGGTGAATGTTCAGACTATACATTACTTTGTGTATTACGTTAGTTTTTGCCTTGGTTTAGTTGTATATTAAGGGTTAATGGGTAGGCTTTATCCCTCACGGTATACATTTTATTTTTTCCTTGTTTAATGGCATTGTAGGGGTTAATCGGTAACTACATGCTGAGACAGTGTATTCATTTCATGTTTTACCTTGATTAATGGCATATTAGGGGTTAAGGGGTAGCTAAATGCCACATTGTTTATTATTTTTATTGTATTTCCCTGAGTTTATGGCATTTTAGGGGTTATTATGGAAGTTAGAATCTAAAGGGTCTAATCATCTTTAGATCCTTTGCTTTTCGTCACATTTCGGGGGAATTCATTTTGCCGAAAATATAGTGAATTCCCTATTTAGTGAATGGTCACTGTAATTTGCTAAAAGTGTAGTCGCTGAAGCAGCAATCAGACATTCAGCGAAAACTGCCGAACTGCAGCAAATAAAGTATCAGGTTAGTACAATAAAAAGGCATCATTGCGTCACATTACTCTGGGGTTTTGGAATCTTATTTATATATACTTATTTAGGGCACTATTACCTGGTGTAGGTTAACCCTTGCGTTCGCATGGTTTTGCGTTAGCGCCAGGTTAATGGCGTTTAGCGCCTGACCAACAGATCGTTTGCCTCCTGCTACAAACGGGAAAAATCACTTAGTGCGTTGCTATTAGCGATTTGTACCGCAAGCTTGCTATACTTTCCGCGTCCTTTATTTAACACGGGGAGAGCTAGAGATCTCTAGTGCTTTTGCAGCTAACAGATCACTTGGTGCCAGCGCTAATTTTTTGAGGGAAGCTAATTGCAACATTTTACCTACTGCTCAACCCTGGTGTCAACTCCAAAAACCCCCAGAAAAAATAGATCTTCACCCAAAATTAACAGACAATTGAAAGGAATGCAGCACAGGCTCTTGGCCCCATACACCATTGTAATGGATCTGGTCCGCATTGTCGTTGCTGTTGCAGTAGGCTCTATTATAAATGTATCCTTTATCCACATATATCCTAATTCTAATATTTTGCCTAATTTTAAACATTTTATGCTGGGGTGATTCATAGTATGGAAGCGTATGATTATTAGGGTGACCGTGTGGACCATGTTTAAAGGGACACATGAATAAGTCTTGCCCTGAAACATGTATTATTTATAAGCTGCAGCAGGGAAATTTTTGTCGCTCACCTGGCCTTCCTTTTGGATCTATTAAATGCAGTGTAATGATTCTACATGCTGCTGGGTGGCATTTATCATGCAATGTCCATCAGCCTTAATATATGTGTGCATCAAAACATGGATGATACGACCACCTTGGAGGCTTTTAATAATGCAGGGGTGTGAGGTTATTCACTGGATGTGTTCATATTCAAGCTTGTGAGGGCGGGGGATAGGTATGGCCCGGCACTCTGCACTGGAAAAAAAAAACAGTTCTATCCTGTTCACAACCACATTAGCGCTGGGTCTCAGCTCAGGTCTTAGAGTTTCCCTAGCGTGCGCCAAACGACCTTGTTCATGGACTACTGCAGACAAGGTGATCTGTTAGTAGGTCGTCAGGTACTAAGTTTTAGTGACTCGCGGTAATTTTTCCTTTAGTGATGGCGTTTTAGCTCACACCAGGTGATAGGGCCCTTAGTTTTATTCAGTGGTATGATTTAGTGGTGAAAATTATTAGTGCCCCCCAGTTTTGACTGCGGTATCTTCTGTGCCCCCCCCTAAATATTGTTCCTAGAGTCGCCACTGAGTGTAGGGGACGGAAGCCAGATTGCAGGGGGTCAAGTAGGGAATTGGAGGACAGGAAGAGGGAGAGGTGGTTGAAAACTATTTTTTCTAAGAGCTTTGATGTGAAGGGAAGCAGGGATACAGGGCGGTAGTTGGATGGAGAGTTGGGATCTAGGGATGGTTTCTTTAGTAAAGGGGTAACTAGCGCGTGTTTGAAGGCAGATGGAAAGGGGCCAGTGGAGAGAGATAGGTTGAAGATGTGTGTGAGAGCAGGGGTGAGGGAGGAGGAGAGTGGAGGAATTAGATGTGAGGGAATGGGGTCGAGCGGGCACGTGGTGAGATGTGAGGAGGACAGTAAGGAATAAGGAATTGTTCTTCCAAAATTTTTATATCTCTTCCAGACTCTGCCTATTGCTCTACCATTATCCTTTTTTAGCTCCCTGAAAGCCATCTTTCTGAAATTTATATGGAGGGATAATAGACCACGGATATCATACGATGTCCTCGTCCGCCCCAAATCGGGAGGGGGCCTGGATCTACCCAGTGGCGTCGTAACGTGGGGGCAGGGGGTGTGGCTCGCACCAGGTGACACCCGCCCTTAGGGTGACACCGTCACCCTAAGGGCGGGTGTCTCACCCTCCGCCGTGTATTCGCTCCCTGCGAGCGTCCGAAGCATGCAGCTTCGGCGCTCGCCTGGAGGAAACACGTCACCAGCCAATCGCAGCTGGTCACGTGGCTCCCCCAGGCGAGCGCCCAAGCTGCGCGCCGCCGGACTCTCAGAGGGAGCGAACACGCGGCGGAGGAGGAGGTGAGACATATCCATGTGCTGGGCCATTATCCATGAGCTGCTGGGGCAAATCCATGAGCTGCTGGGGCAAATCCATGAGCTGCGGCATATCCATGAGCTGGGGCATATCCATGAGCTGCTGGGGCAAATCCATGTTTGAGCTGGGGCATTATCCATGAGCTGGGGCAGTATATCTATGAGCTGGCGCAGTATATCCATGAGCTGGGGCATATCCATGAGCTGGGGCAAATCCATGAGCTGGGGAAATATCCATGAGCTGGGGCATATCCATGTGCTGGGGCAATATCCATGAGCTGGGGCAAATCCATGAGCTGGGGCATATCCATGAGCTGGGGCAGTATCCATGTGCTGGGGCATATCCATGAGCTGGGGCATATCCATGAGCTGGGGCATTATCAATGAGCTGGGGCATTATCCATGTGCTGGGGCATATCCATGAGCTGGGGCAGTATCCATGAGCTGGGGCATTATCCATGAGCTGGGGCATTATCCATGAGCTGGGGCATTATCCATGAGCTGGGGCATTATCCATGTGATGGGGCATATCCATGAGAGCTGGGGCAATATCCATGAGCTGGGGCAAATCCATGAGCTGGGGCATATCCATGAGCTGGGGCAGTATATCCATGAGCTGGGGCATATCCATGAGCTGGGGCAGTATCCATGAGCTGGGGCATTATCCATGTGCTGGGGCATATCCATGAGCTGGGGCATTATCCATGAGCTGGGGCAAATCCATGAGCTGGGGCAATATCCATGAGCTGGGGCAGTGTATCCATGAGCTGGGGAGTATCCATGAGCTGGGGCAGTATCCATGAGCTGGGGGGGGCAAATCCATGAGCTGGGGCATATCCATGAGCTGGGTCAAATCCATGAGCTGGGTCAAATCCATGTACTTTGTATGTAGCCTTTACTTCGATGATAGTAGAACTCTGCAGGTGGATTCCTCAAAAGTGCGCGACAGACATCTGGGGCCAGATCAAAAGTCAAGACGGTAAAGATAAGATGCTGAGAAAGCAGCTTGGGTCATAATACTTCCAAGCCACAACTTGATAGCACCAGCGGCGCCAAGCACTGTGGTGTTATCTGCTCCATGAGTCCACTGGACTCCATTGAGACAGAAGAGAGTGTAACTCAGCCAGAGCGGCAGTAGGATTTGCAGAGGACAAACTAGGAATGTTGACTGGCTCCACTTTCTCCACCAAGGGATCTGAGGTCAGTAAAGGATTTTATGGTGGGTTTAGATTCATATGTTGTGTTATTGTGCTGAAGCGCAATCAGTTAACACCATGGTTTAATTTTTTTTATTCTATTTAGATGGAGGTGCAGATGGAGAACGAGCTGGTTGGAATAGGGAAACATTAACATCTCTCATACAAAGACTAGGAGAAGTTAATGTACAGTAAGCTGGTGCAATATCCAAGTTGCAAGCTGAGATTGTGTCTCAGATGTAATAGGATGAGTTAAAATTAAGCACAATGTTCAAGTCGTTCGGCTGTATTGCTCGAGCTCTGTGCTTTGCTTCCAGGATGTGATCTGGCCCCTGATCAGCTGCTTGCCTCGACGTACAGGTATGGGGCAGCTTGACACCCTGATCTCTATTAATTCAAAAAAATGAGAGTTGAAGCCACCTGTCCATTAGGCATACTCAATGTGCTCAAGCCCCCTTTTGAAATTTACACGCAAAATGGAAATTTGTTTCTCCCATTTCCACTAGTCTAGAGTCTTAGCTATAACTGCTAATACTCGGACAGAGGATGAGAAAGGGAATGTATGTGCAGATAGGTGTAAAATGATTTTTTGAGGCTTACTGGGAAATGAGAATACAAGAAACACTACATCCTCCTTTGCCCAGTGATTTCCTCATAGGTCATCAACCTCAGGGTTAAACAAATACAGATAAACGAATGAATTAAGAAATAAAGCGTTATGTTTACCTTTTTGCTGAAGAAAAACATGATTTGACCATTAAATATTAAAAAGCAAACCATTGTTGCAACACTTTAAGTTAATGGAATTTGCAAGCATATAAAGTAAGCTATTTCATGTAAGAAAATAAATGTCTGTAACCTCAATGCTATGGGCATTTATTTCAACAAATAGGGTTTTCATAATTTATTTCAGCACAAGGTTTTTATTTGAGCCTGTTGTCAACAGGCTCCCAAAAGTTTTCCCTACCAGCATCAGATTTAGGATTGATCGTTAGCAAATCTAGAATAAAATTGTTAGTTCCCATAATTAAATCTCAGCGGAAAAAGGTGAGATACTCAATAAGATCTATAACATTTTATTTTTTTTTAATTTTATTTTGAGAAAGGATTTGACCAGGAAGGATACAGTGAGATTTCTCTCGTTTTCAAGTATGTCCTGGGTGGCGAGTATGTACCGTTAGGTGTCTTACCCAAGGACACTTACTGGAGAGGTGCTCCTTGGGATCGAACACATGTCTCCACAGGCTCTCTCCACTCAGAGCAGTGATGTTACCTCTACTCCATCCAGCCGTTAGAATGAAAGCTATGATCTTCTCACCACTAGTAGTATAGAGACTATCAAGGCTATTCAGAGAGAGGTGAAAACCTTAAGAATTGACAGGAGAAGAGAACAATCTAGACCAAATAGCCAATTTGGAAAGTGAGATAAATGGGCGAATTTTTCCAGTTTGACAATTTTGACCTAGAATTTTCACTTCTTCAGTCATTCTCAAGGTTTTCGCCTCTCTCTGAATAACCCTGTAATTGTTGGCCAAGTGTGAGTTGAGTTTGTGGTGTGTAGAACTTAAACGTTTCTGTTGACGTTGCCATGTGGCACAATCATCACCTCGTATTAACCGCAGGATACAACGATCTTTAAAAAGTTTAGTAACATTAGGACTTTAGGGAAAATGCGATTATTTGATGCTAAAATAATAGTACATTTGCACTTAACCCTAATCATAGCCAACAGACTCTGCGTCATTTTCACTTCAATTTTAGCCCCTTCACACCCAAAATCGAGTTATCTTTGAAAATAATTGAAAATCACTCATTAGCATATCAAAAGAACATTTTCACACATTTTTAACCCCTTAGTGACCGGGCGGTTTTACACAAATCCGTCTTTTAGTGACCGCTGCTGTTTTTACGTTTCTGCGCAGTTAGTGTTTAGGTGAAATTTTCCTCTTACTCGTTTATTCGACCCACACATATTATACACCCTTTTTCCCGCCATTAAATGGACTTTCTAGAAATACCATTATTTCCATCATATTGAATAATTTACTATAAAAACAAATATGAAATATGAGGAAAAAAATGGTAAAAACACACTTTTTCGTAATTTAATCCCCAAAATCTACAACCACCTAAAAAGACCCCGGCTAAATAGGTTCAAAATTTTGTCCCGAGACTAGAAATACCCAATTTTTACATGCGTTTGCTTTTTAACCCCTTCACTGCTGAGACAGTTCACCTATGTGCGCTGCGCTCATTCTGACAATTTTGTGCTAATTATTTTTAGATGACAGCCTAGGTCCTATTTAATTAAACTCCCCCCAGACAAAAAAAACTTTTAAAAAAAAACATTTTTTTATTTTATTTAATTTTTTTATTATTTTTTTTAATTAATTTTTTTTTTTTTTAAATTTTCTTAAAACCAAACCTGGTCATGTTTGGTATCATTGGAAAGGCCATAATCAGGCCTTTCAAATGATGTCAAATATGACCATCTAGCTGCCATGGCTCTCCCCTCTCCAGCAGTGAAAACGGCATCTCCCTAGCTTCAATGGTTGGGGAGATAGAGCCCCCCCTCCATTGAAATGCATGGGGACGCCTGCTGATGACGTCACCATGCAGCGTGGTGACGTCATCAGCCTCGCCTGCCCATGTAAATCACATGGGCAGGCTTCCTCCCTGCCAGATCGCCGTGGGATCCAGCGAGGGAGGTGAGTATCGGGCGGGAGGGGAATTAGGCGCCGCTGACGTACCCTGTACGTCCGCGGGTCTAAGGGAGACCCGAGGATAGGACGTACAGGGTACGTCAGCGGCCCTTAAGGGGTTAAAGCAAGATTACTGTGTCCCCTGTGGAGAAACAAAATCTTTCGTTTTTGTGACTCTTCAAGCACCATTGAGAGACATAAAACCAATGCAAATAGGAGCCCTAAACCTCACTGTAGCAAAAGTTCAACTAGATTACTGCTTCATTACAGCTGCCAGGGAGTGGCCAGAATACAGGGAGAGCTCTGGGTCACTCATTGTTGTACAGGGATAACATTCAGGGGGTTATAATTGTTGATAATCCCTGTACAGTACAGATACAAGGTGTTACTGTAATCTCCATATACAGGCATTATGCCACATACAGATATTATTTTTATATTCTATTGGTATTTTGTGGAAGCTGTATTGATAATAATCTCATTATGGTCACTACGAATCCTCATAAGCAGGAGATCTCAACATTGTTATCATTTATCTGTAGCTCACCATTTTATCACAGTTACTGAATCTAACATAAAGGCCATTTCTGCCTGTATGAGAATAATGCAGACCCCGTTTGAAATTGTGTAAGACAAAGGACACCCAAAACCTCAAAATCTTACATTTCAACAATATTTCTGTAAAGGATAAACAAATACATAAAAATGAGCAAATTAACACTATTTTTATTTTTCAGAATAATAATTTCTATACGAAACATCTATTGTACCCTATATTTAATTGTTAACTTCACATCCCATGTTTGAAATAAATGTTATGATAGCATTTGTTTTAACAAAAAATCTGGTAGTGAAGGGGTTAAGCAACTTCTTTTCATGCATGCGTAGCCTAACCTTAACTCTAAAAGTAACTCTAAATCTAAAACGTAAATCAACTTCAGTAAAATAAATGATGCTAGTATGAAGCAAAGGGCTCAATTTAATTGCGGTCAATAATTTTCCAAATATCAGTTGATTCAACTGAAAAAATTTGAAGAGGGACAATATTTGAAAAATTACACTAGTCCAAAAAAGTTGTGGGCTGTTAAAATGCAAGGAAATGCTTATTTACAGCCAGCATCATATAGATTTTTTGTTTTAAACCTGCCTATTAGAAAAATAAGATGTATTGCCTCTACCTTTGTGCCTGAAAATCCATTTATTAACAACATTTAGCACTTGTAATTTTTTTCAGAAATCGGCATTCCGATTATAAATTCCAATTGAATTAAAGCTGGCATTTGCATTAAAAAGTATAGCCACAACAGCCGATAGTTGAGTCGAGTTTTTATTGGGATATGAAATGCCGGTAAGCCCGAATTTGAATCTCCCGAACCAAAAAATGGCCAAATTGTGGGAAAAAAAAGTGTGCCAAATCGTTAACCCCTTAGTGACCGGGCGGTTTTACACAAATCCGTCTTTTAGTGACCGCTGCTGTTTTTACGTTTCTGCGCTGTTAGTGTTTAGGTCAAATTTTCCTCTTACTCGTTTATTCAACCCACACATATTATACACCCTTTTTCCCGCCATTAAATGGACTTTCTAGAAATACCATTATTTCCATCATATCGAATAATTTACTATAAAAAAAATATGAAATATGAGGAAAAAATGGTAAAAACACACTTTTTCGTAATTTAATCCCCAAAATCTACAACCACCCAAAAAGACCCCGGCTAAATAGGTTCAAAATTTTGTCCCGAGGCTAGAAATACCCAATATTTACATGCGTTTGCTTTTTAACCCCTTCACTGCTGAGACAGTTCACCTATGTGCGCTGCGCTCATTCTGACCATTTTGTGCTAATTATTTTTAGATGAAAGCCTAGGTCCTATTTAATTAAACCCCCCCCAGACAAAAAAACTTTTAAAAAAAACCCATTTTTTTTATTTTATTTAATTTTTTTATTATTTTTTTTGTTTTTTTTATTTATTTTATTTATTTTTTAAAACCAAACCTGGTCATGTTTGGTATCATTGGAAAGGCCATAATCAGGCCTTTCAAATGATGTCAAATATGACCATCTAGCTGCCATGGATCGGGAGATAAAGGGATCCTTAGGATTCCCTTATCTCTACATGGCAGCTAGATGGTTAACTGGCCCACTGACATCCTCAGACATATGGTGAGGTTGTCAGTGGGTAGGGGGACCTGGAGGCTTGGCTGACATCCAAGATGTCAGCCCCCCTCCAGGTTCGAATCGCGTTTTGGCGCCAATTAGTGCCGAAACGCGATTCGGCAGCGAAAAGGTTAATGCCATACACCGCTGAAAAGGGGAGACTCTCCCCTCTCCAGCAGTGTAAACTGCATCTCCCTAGCTTCAATGGTTGGGGAGATAGAGGGCTCCGAAGGAGCCTCCCCTCCCCTCCATTGAATTGCATGGGGACGCCTGCTGATGACGTCACCACGCAGAGTGGCGACGTCATCAGCCTCGCCTGCCCATGTAAATCACATGGGCAGGCTTCCTCCCTGCCAGATCGCCGTGGGATCCAGCGAGGGAGGTGAGTATCGGGCGGGAGGGGGATTAGGCGCCGCTGACGTACCCTGTACGTCCGCGGGTCTAAGGGAGACCTGTGGACAGGACGTACAGGGTACGTCAGGGGTCCTTAAGGGGTTAATGAGTGTTAACATAAACGTTATTGCTGCATTCCAGCCAAGGGGTAAGGACAGAACTGAAGGAAAGTTCTGAGGTCACTTACTACTGTACAGTGATATGATTCAAGGCTGTAATCATTTTTGAATTTTGATAACTAGATCCCCTCTTAAATGTTTTTTCAATAACACTAGATGATGTGAAATGAATACTAGTCCATCGCTGCACTATCAGTACACATTGTCACAAACACAATACTGAGTGAATCTAAGCCAGTGACATCCAGTGTCTAAAAGCAGGATAGCTGCTTGAAGAGAGACTCTCTCACCCATTTATTATTTATGAATTATTATGTGAAGAATATTTGACAATATTTTTGATACTAACTTAGCAAATTTTACCCTAATTGTTGTTAATTTGATGTCAGTTCACCACATGTCACTGCTGTGTGACACATTTACCAATTAATGGGCTCTATTCCATAGTTGGTGCTAATGTAGCGTCTCGATATGTAACTGTTAGCGCTATTCTAAGTAAGTTTAGCGTCTGGCATCGATATTCCGATCTAACGCTAAACTGGAGTGAAAATGTTTTGCACCTCACAGCTTGAGTGAGTTTACTGTACTTAAGCGTATCGTACACTTAACATGTGAAGCGCAAATCTATTAGCGTCTCAGCAAGTGCGGTATTACAAAGCGTTGCCACAATTTATCATTGGGACATGCAAGCAAAGATTCTGACACCTCTTACAAGCTGGTACTAAATGATTCTGCAAATGCAAAATCCTTTAACATGCTCTAAACCACCCCACCCATTAAATCCCATACTCATCTCTCATCCCGCGGTAAAAAGGGTGGCCCCGATCCACTGCTTCCTCTTGCTGGGAACAGAGTGAGACTGGGAACACATAGTTCCTAGTCTACCTCTGCGATCACTTTACTGTACTGCACAATCTCACGAGAGCTCGCTCGCATAGAGCTTGTGGCCCGGAGCGTAAGGCTCCATGGGGTCCTATGGACTCCACAGGCTATTACTCAAGGTGGCGTGGAAGTGCTACTGCAAGTATCAGGGAGCTTAGCGCTGCGTTCCAGGGTGAGGTGCTCCGTTAGCACCTTTCCCCACAATACGATGTTAACATACAGACGGTAAGGTAAACTTTGCAAGTGTAGATTTTCCTGTTTACTGTCTCTATTTTAGCGTCCACTAAGAAATCTAGCCCAAGGCTAGTATAATAAAAATGAAGGGCCATATTACATTCCTTGCGCATCGGTTTTGCGCGCAAGCAAATGCGTATTACACATTCTACACATACCCAAACAAAAAAATTGTGAATTTGTGCATATTTTTTTTTTTATTGCTGCAGCATGTATACTCAGATTTATTTTGACAGGCGCAAAAATGTTAGTGGGTCAATTAAGGTGAATTGATGTCAATTAAGGTTCTTAATTCTGATTGGCTGAATCCCGCAAAAAAAACAGTCTGCTCACTGATTTATATGCGCAATGTTACTGCGCGCGTATTACACTTCGTTTTGCGTGGTTCTTTTACCAACGTTATTTTTTGACGGCTGAGAAAATGCGTTCGGATCCGAATATCACGTTAATTTTCGCGCGATAACGCTGGACAATGCGCACAAAAAAAAATTGCGCCGCGCGAGCGCATTTGCGCAGAGGATGTAATATGGCCCGAAGGGTAGTATAATAAAAATTTAACTGAAAAAGTTTGAAAATAACAACAGTATAATTTGGTGTTTTTTTTCCAAATGTCTCCCCTAAATTGAGACCATCACAGCCATTAAAGGGATTCTGCCCAATTCTTTTTTTAATTTTAGTTAATTTATTCACCTTTTGTCGTCAATTACAGCAACCTGGATCTTATCCCTGCACCGTAGTGACTGTCCTCTCAGCTCTGCTGTTTTCTCCCTGGCTGTTATAACTCTAGCAATAAAGCTTGTTGAACTTTTTTCTTCAAGCTTCTCTACTTCAATAAAAGGGGACAGGATGAGTTCTCACTGCGTATTGTGTTTCTCCACACGAAAACTTCAATCCTGCATTAAAATGTTTGCAGTACAAATTGTTTCATTGTTGTTCAATCCAAAAATAGGTGATTTTGAAGCAATGACAAAATACTGAGCTGTAACTAAGCTTGTGTGAGTGGGACAACAGCTCAGTCCTTTGTAATGAGAATCAATATTGTCTGTATCAATTCACCAGCACAACAACTATCAAGTATTTGGCACAGCTAAGGCTGCTGTCAGACGAGCGTCGTGTTCACGTCCGTGATTGCGCCTAAAAGTACGTCCGTGATAGCATGACAGGAAGCCCATCGGAGCCCGTTACACGAAGTACGTCCGCACTGAACTGCGGACGCACAACGGCCGCGGCCCACGGACGCAAGGCAGGCAAGAGCGTACAACCGCTAGAACGGCCGCACAAAGTGCGCTGCGTCCGCAACGTCCGCATAGCTTTGTGTGTGAGTGATGGAACGTGGTCAGACGGACGGCATTTATACGTCCAGCATTTTTCACGGACAAAATGGTTTTGCATTTTAATTTATTTTTCCCTCCTATATCCATCAAAATATACGTCAGTGAAAAAAACGGACTGTCTGGCCACTACTGCGTCTTCCGTACTGACGTACGTCCGTACTGCACGGACGTAAAGTCCGTAGAAATCACGCTCGTCTGACCCTAGCCTAAACTCCACTACCCAGTACTTACAGATGCCTCCACAGACTCCAAGCACCCTAAGCATTGGGTAACTCTGCAGTGGTTACCTAGACTGTGTAACTGAGCTGCACCGTTTTGAGAAAATAACCTTATTTGTGCCTTCTGAAATGCCTTTAGTGTATATATTGTGTATAAACCATTCAACAGAACAGGACATGTAGCATTCACAGGGAGCTTTTTAAAGAAAGCATTGTCCAGGTTGTGTACAACATAAAAACCATCCAATTTAATTGGCATTCCATTTTTTTATAAGAAAAATTACATGCCGATAATGGAAATACAATGCATACGACATGGGAGTCTGTTCGTCCTTCTTTGCGCTATTCTCCCTGGCCTTGAAGAAGATTGTGGTTTCATGGGTTCTTGCCATTCATTTATTGTTCCATAGCTGAGATTCAAGTACAAGGTGTTTCCTTGAAATATTTTCACTCTCTAACTGTACTGATCAGGGGTGTCTTTATCCCCTTTTTTATATGTTACAACAAAGGCACCACTGGCTGTTTTATCATAGAATATCATGATATTCCTACACTTGTAATATGCAATTATCTATATAAAAAGCACATTACGAATCGAATTTGTCATCATCATTTAAAAAATTCTTTCCCAAACAGCATTGACAAAAGTTCACCGTATGGAGGCCATTATACCCCATAGAGGACCCCATTCGAGGCTTGATTCCATTCAAAATTTTCAATCCAGGCGCTCATTCCACTCCAAAGACATACAGTATCTACTCATGTGATAATAATGCCAGGCAATCTAGATAAAGCAGCAATATACACTGCTGGCACAATCAACCATGTCCTTTAGGAAA
Source organism: Leptobrachium leishanense (assembly GCA_009667805.1). Classification (NCBI taxonomy): domain Eukaryota; kingdom Metazoa; phylum Chordata; class Amphibia; order Anura; family Megophryidae; genus Leptobrachium; species Leptobrachium leishanense. The sequence continues at coordinate 5,712 of RXON01002130.1, read as the reverse complement.
TAAAGTGTGGGGTGGGGACACACTAATGTTGAAATCTTGTCCAGAAGCTAAATTGATTCTGGCAAAGTACATCAGACCTCCTTTTACTACTCTCGGGCCAGGGTCACACGAGCGTCGATGGAGCGTCCATGACTGTCAGGTATTGGTACTGGGATGGTAAGGAACTGACCCAGGATGCGGTGATGCACAAGTCCAGGGATGTGTGGAGAGCGGTGAGTTGCAGGAAACAGGTTGGAGCAGAGGGGCAGGACATGTAGATGGCCTACAATGAAAGATGCAGAGAACTAACCGGAACAATGGAACCTTGGACACACTGGATACAGAGGGTTGTGGAAAAACGGAAGGGCTGGGAAACACTGTAAGGTGGAGGTTCCATATATAACAGCAGAGCCACAGCATATAGGTCCGCTCTCTCTGAGCTGGAGGTTGACAATACTGAAGCAAGGAGGAGCGGGGGCATAGCCCTTTATTCAGGTCAGGTATGTGGTGTGTGTGTTTGTGATTAACGGTGTGCTGAATCTCAGTGCAGGCAATAAGCAGCACATGAATGAAGCTGCCCTCAAGTGCAAGCACGGATCAGGAATCTGACACGGACCTTCTATCCACTCGTATGCCCATGTGACCACCTCGCTGAGTGCACATGCCAGTCGAGCCATCATAACACTGCAACGGAAACTGAGTGGAGGGGTCACAGGGATGCACTTAGTTCACTCGTGTGACCCCGGCCTTGATCCTAAATACTAAGTGGCCTGACAATCTTCTCCATCCAGTGGCAGGCTGTGTTGGTAAGAGTGGGAAACTGTCAAGCAGAAGTAGTGTTTATGGTGCTGACTACATGTCAAATGTAGTAACCCCATGGTAGGTTGTCTGTTGCTATCAGTTAAATCTTGTTCTCCCTGAAGTGGTTGCCGCTCTAATTAACCCCAATGAAAGGGGGAAAAAGTCAAGGGTGGCTCTCATTGACTATGGCTCTGATATGGTTCAGATCCTTATGACCCACATATTCCGAAGATGCCTTTTAAGATGCTGTTGGCATGGTGGAGTCATAGCATTCAACTGTTGTTCTTCAGGCTCTCCGGGAACAGAGGAACTGAAATAGATTAATAGAAGTTAATAATTTTTTTCACAGCAAGGTACAGCGCACATCACCCAAAAAGGCTACATGTGAGGGTTACAAAAGTAATACCTGAAAATGTGTGCTGAAAAGCACTACACTTTGCTCGGTTTGCTCTCCCACCCTCGGGTCCTTGTCAATGTACGGCCGGGAATAACGACACAGCCACTGGATGTATCGAGTCAATATTCAAATTCTATGTTACGTGGCTCCCCTTTTTATGCTCAATTCGGGGGGAGGTAACAAGTGGTGAGATACAACTCTCCAAATCAAAAGAAGACATATCATGAACAATATTAGTAACACATTAATAAAGATTTTTTGAGGTTATGGATCAGTTAATTTTCATTATTGAATCAACTAAGGATTGCACAACCAGATTGATAACAATTTAAAAATCCTTTAAGAATAATCAAATAACACACATGGGTCAAGTTAAGTAGGATCACATGGGAACGTAGATCCTCCACTATTTCTGCAAAGAAAACTAAGTTCCCTTTTGGCTCATTTGTATCAAGTCACAACAAATATGTTGTTTATGTTAATTATTAAAATTACATAATATAAAAAATAAATGTTTTAGCAGATGCATATATATCGTAATGTACAAATGGATATAGGCAGTATTAAACCAATGCATAAAGCAAAGACGAGTACCCTCGTACTGCGCACATCAAACAAGGGCTAATAAATAAAGGGCTAGTAAAGGAAACAAATCAGGAAATCAAAGGCTAAACACAAAAATACATAAGCAAAAATCAATAAAAAAAAAACAAAGAAGAAGATAGATACTCGAGTATAGCGCGATCCGAATATAACGCGATGGATAGAGATTTATTATGGAAATGAGAGAATACTCAAGACTCGAATATAATGCGAGGAGCGAAATTTTACTGTACCAGTAAACAATTAAAATTCTTCAAGGCTCTCTTAACACAGTCAGGCTCCCCCTCAGGCCAGGGTGCTCTGCTCTAGAATGATTGCAGTTGTTACTAAGTATGAAGCCACTGGCCACCCATCTTCTTTACTAGCGATTAGATGGCTGGCAGAGGCGAGCGAGGTGAAAGATTGGCTTAAACCAAGCGTGCCCTCTGGTCGTGATGGATCCCACCTCTCCTGAATCCAGAAGTTCCTGAAGTGTTTGCAGTCACTTCAGCGAGACTTCCGGAACTTCCGGGAGACTTGGGATCCAGAGCAAGGCAAGTTTTTTTTTTTTTACACACAATGCAGATGTCTCAAATATAACGCGACCCCTCCAATTTTAGGGTAAATTTTTGTCACCAAAATCTAGCGGTGTACTCAAGTATCTACAGTAATCTGCAGAACGACAAACCGTTTGGGGTAAAGAGCGGTACCCCAGTGGTTGGGCGAGAAAACACCTCTCTCAAGGCTTTCTGTTATACTTTACAATTACCAGGTGGAAGAATGAAAAATGACTGAATACAATCTTAACCAAAATAAAGGAGCCTTATTTGTCTTAACCAGAACCCCTAGTTTGCATTCATGTGTGGGGATTCAGGTCTGCTGACATGTCTGGGTTGTGTTGCCGGTTCTATTGATCTCTAAATCATCTGCAAGCATGTTTTTCATGGTGCATGACTTGATTCATGCTGTCATAAGGTCAGAATATATTTTGAAGCAAGTGTCTTGTGATGCTAGTGTATTTTCCTGATGGTTGTGATAATAAATGCCAGTTGGGTGGCTATCCCTCTATTTCATAAGAGAAGACTGATTAAATGCTTTTATAGCCGCTGACTTTGTTTTTATGCGCGTGTGTTTGTATCTCCTTAGCTTTGTGCACCGATCCTTACCTATTTATTAAATGCTTGAGTACTGATTGTAGATGTGCGTTATTTGTTCAAGGAGTATTTCTCACATTTACCTTCAGCAGTCTAAACCTCTTCTCATCCAGTAGACATTAAACTCCGAACAATCAGATTTTCCTGGCTCGTCCCATGCCGGTATATTCCCACTCACACCAAGATGGCACGTATAAACATACAGTTGTTATCCCTGTCTAATCTTTTCAGTCCGTTTCCTCCAAAGTGCTTTTTTTTATGTAGGCATCCAACATCGGCTTGATGTGTTTAATTTAGGTAGGAGATAGCATGCTCGCCGGCTGAGACCACAAATCTCCACTTTATGGATCAGTAAAATTCTGAAGCGGATTAGAAGTGATACTGGAATAGAATTTATGGGAACTTTTAATGGCATTAGAATAATTGTCCCTTACCCCTCCCCAACCCCCCTTCCACTTTGCCTTTTCTCCATCAATACATGGAGATGAGATCTCTGGAAGGAGATTTCTGGAATTATGTTTCCCTTTTGGTTTTACATGTACAGGGAGACTATCATTATGCCCTTTTATCAATCATTATAAAGACCTTGCATGTCAGGGTGTTTGTGTGTGCGTGTTTTATGGGTACAAATAAAACAATTGCAATTGTGTTGCCGGAATCATGTCTGCAACTTTATTGCAAGCATATAATATCAGTGTAGTTTGAGCTTTTATTATATACGTGAATAGCATGCCAAGTGAACAACTTTAGCATTGTTCGTTCCTGTTGTGGAAGAAATTTTGTGGCAAAAAAGGGCCGTATTTAAGGTTTCAGGCTGCCTTGTGCTAACAGCTTTTAAGATACACCTGACAGCACAGTGTTTTATAGGAATGTAGTAGGAATTTAAGGGGTTATATTTAGAGAGCACCGAAATGTCACCGTCATTTCGGTGCTCTCTCGTTCGACACACTTCGGCGAGTTTATTTCGCCGACCCTGCAATGAATTCAGCATTCACCACCGAGTCCCCGAAGTGCACCGAATCCACCTGCTGAACGCATCATCAAACTGACGCAAAACAGCCGAATCGATTCGAAAAAATGACAAACGCAGCTGCAAACCCACTGAAAATGCAGACGACCCACCGAGCAGGCCACCAAATCGATCCTCAAACCACTGACGACTGGCCGAACAGACCGCCGACCAGCTGCCTGAAAAAAAAAAACGACCAGCTGTCGAACAGGGGTAAAAAAAAAACCACAACTTTTAGAACGCATTTTTTATATATAAAAAAAATGTGTATGAAAATGCCTGGAAATAATAAAATAATATTTAAGGTCCTATGAATAACAATAAAAAGGTGTGTTACAGAATGAAAAAAACGCAAAGTAAAAAAAAAAAAAAAAATATCGAATCAAAAATTTTGCCAAACAAATCCTGAAAAAAAGCCAAAAAAGTCTAGGAAATAGAGACTTTTTGCTGCCAATGAAAAGAATAAACGGTTAAATAAATATTTGGGAAAAACGGGGATTTTTTTTACATTGAAACCTATGGGATTCACCTGCTTAAACCTGTCGATAGAAACCACCAGAGATCAGGGCATGTTGACAACTTTTCACAGCTGTTCGTTGTTCTCTCACTACGTTAACCATTACTTCTCTATAGGGTGTTCACTGCCACCGAAGGTCACCCTATTTCACTGCAATTCGCCAATATTTGGCAAATTGCCAGCTTTTTGAATAGCCAAATCCCCACGAAATTGCACCGTATGGGGTAATTGACCGTTCGGTGCAATTCGGTGTTCTCTGAATAACTCCTTTAGTGTTTTATTTTTGCTAAGTAGACATAGTTCAGGATAGTTTGGAATAATCCTTAAGAAAGCAAATCATAATTACAAAGGGAGTGCCAGTGAGGAACATCTCTAGATAGATAAGAGGGAACCATTAGATCAACTGCTCCTAACTTCCCTGTGTCTTACTAGGACCTACAAAGGACCTCACACTTGTAATGGGAATACAAACCAAGCATGTTCTACAAATGATATATTCATGCTAAGGGCATAGGGTCGCAGTTTATTTAACTCTATAGACAAATACTCTTTTTTTATTTAATAAAAAGCAGTATTCTTCTCTAGAATGAGACTGATTACGGAGTGTGTTTAGAAATACACAGATAAACATGTATTTTAATAGTGTTTAACCCCTTAAGGACGCAGGGGTGGCGCCCTTAAGGGGTCGACAGGTGCCGTCACGCGGCACTGATTCCGAGCCCTCCCTGCAGCCGGCGCGCAGTGCGCGTCATTGGCTGCAGGGGACGGCCTGATTTCAGGCCGTCCCTGTGCAGCCAATGACGCGCACCACGAGTCAGCGCGCGCAGGCTGCGGGGAGGGGCAGAGGCGGCCCCATAGAAGACAGTGGGGCGTCTTCAAAGCCCGCCCGCCGCCAGGACGTCATGGAACGTCCTGCGAAGTTAAAGGGTTAACTGATTATCGCATTAATTGTCCACTTGAGCGGTGTGCATAATACATTGTAGGTGTTGCTAATTGAATTTTCAGCAGTTACACTTCAAACAGAAATAGAAAAACTTGTATTTAGGCAGCTCTCTTCTTTTTTTAAGTGAAATATACTTGTCCTTGGAGCAGTGTACTTTAGTGGATTTGATATCACAATACTAATTGAAAAGTAATACATTTTTGTTGTTTTACTCTTTTTTTACATTTTTGTATATCAACTTTGCTATGATTGCATGATTCCTTATTTTTTTATTTTGTTTTTGGTTTTAATACATCTTTTTGCAATTGCTATCAATACTCCATCAGTTCC